>PVJX010002729.1:0-122581 GCA_004027295.1 Dolichotis patagonum
AGGGAGGGTAAATGGGGGGTAGGAGTCCAGTAGAACATCCATCAGAACAAGCAGAGGCCAACTTCCCAGATTGGCAGCCCCTCCCCTGACATCACAGCCTCCCTTGGACAGGGCAGTTCCGGGCGCTTGACTGCCAAGACAGGACAGCTTGGGGAGCTGCAGCTCTGTGACCCCTCCCTCTCCCTGGGGGATGTCCGCAGTTTCAGTGCCTGACCGGGTAAGGCCAGTGCTGGGCGATTCTGGGCACAGTCCCTTCCCTGCACAGCCTCCGGGTTAGTCCCTTCCAGCACTGCTCCCGGGTATTACCTGACTAGTGCCCCTGGGAAGCCGAGCTCAGGGTGCACTGGGGAGGGGCCAGGACAGCAACCTGCCACAGGACCTGCCCTCCTGTCTGCAGGTCTCTGTCAGCCATGTAGGGGCTCCCATAAGGGTCACAGAACCAGCCTAGTACAGTGCCGTGAGTCCAGCGCGCTCGGAATCCATAGTGCGACTTGCGAAGATCTCGCTGGGCCAGAGGGCAAAGCCTGCCTCAGCCCTGCGGTTGGCCTGTCTCAGAGACTTGCTGGGCCTCAGTTTCCCCAAAGAGGACCTTTCCATGCTGGGCACATGGCTGACGCCCCAGCAGACCCCAGCTCTCCTCCCACACAGACCCTCCCACCATGGCACGTGGGCCAGCTCTCCACCATGCACGGCCAGCTGCAGGGCCCACAGGCGCCCCAGGTCTGTCCCTGGGTGCACGCTGTGAAGGTGGGGAGGGAGGAGCCCAGGTCTGTGGTCACAGGAGGGCTGGGGACAGAGCCGGTTTGGGACCGCAGTGAGGAAGAAAGCCGAGCTGTGGCAGCCCGTGCCAGAGCTGCTTACTCCCCAGGAACAGCAGACGTCTCTGGCCTCAGTCGGTTTCCTGTGGACTCCGTCTTCTGACCCCGTCTCCAGGTCCACACCACAACAAATGCATCGTGCTTGCACGGGGGACCCTGGTTCTTTGTGTCCAGGCGGGCACAGCACTGAGGGGACCGCACGTGGTAAGCAGGGGGCCAGGACTCCAACCCGACCTCAGCAAGCCCATATCCCTCATCTTCCCTGCAAGACTGAACTGGCGATGGTGTCCACCCCCCCCAGGCCAGCATGTCCCCCACACAGCCCACATCCACCCTGGAACCACCACCACCCACACCTGGGGTGGCTGCCCAGCCCTGGCACAGGGTCAGCCTCTGCCAGGATGAGGGGGAGAAGCCAGTGGGTCGGAACTCAGCTGACACAGACCTGAGAGCCACTGTCCCTGTGGTTCACGTGTCCACACTGTGCCTGGGCCACTTAGGTCCCTTGCCTTGGTTACCCAGGTGCAGAGCAGGGAGTGGGTGCTGCCCCTTCCTGAGCCGTGAGAATTGTGAATACTGTGAATACTGTGTCTGTGGTCCACCTTGCACACTCGACCAAGACTGGTGCTCCTCGTGTGGCCTGTGCCTTTCCCCGGTATAATCCACACTGATATTTTTAACTGTTGGTCTTAACCCGAAAAGTTAATCTTTGTGATCCAGGTTTTAAAGCCCTGCCCAGGACAGCAGCGGAGCCTGGCCAGCAAGGGGCCCGCAGCCCCATCCAGTGAGGGCAGCAGTGTCCCTGTCTCATGCCTGATTCCACCAGGTGCAGCCGCCTGGGGGCAACACGGCCACCCCAGCTCCTAGCCTGCAGGCACAATGAGGAGGGCCCACCTGGGGCAGCTCAGGGACCCACAAAGCCACGCGGGCGCCAGCTCCCAGAGCATCTGTCCCCACCCAGATGCTACACGTGAGACACTGTGCGTGCACTGAAGGCAAAGGGCCTGCAGCCATGTGCACAGAATGGGGAGCCTTGCAGCTATGTCCAGGACCCTGGAGTTTCCCTGGCCTGAGCCCAGTCCCTGTCACCTCTCCCTGCCTATCCCTGGACCCTGAACTCCTGGGTCCACTTCACCCACCTCTTCCCGCCCTTGGCACTTTGCCCCAGCCATGTCTCTCACAGCCCCTGAGCTGAAGCCGCCCAGCTGTGTCTCCCGTCCCCAGTGAGTGCCTGACACCTATGCCTCGGAGGGGGAGCCAGGCCACTCTGGGGAGAGGAGGGACAGCCGTGGGCCCCTGACACCAGGCAACCTGGGCAGAGGACTGGCATGGACGCCCCGCTTCAGTAAGGGCCTCTTCCTCAGGGCCCCTCCCTGGGGCAACATCAGGGTGACACCTCAAGGCAGCCAGGGACCCACCTGACCAAGCACTGCGGGCGCCCTAGGGCAGGTTGTCCTGAGGCTACACACCAGGGACAGGGATAGATTGCACACCCGAGACCTTGTGCCCGCCTCAGCCTCCACGTGTGACCCGTGGGTCATCCGCAGGTGTTTGGAGCCTCCCCACCTGGCCCTTCCACCTGTGTCCTCACACTTTACTCCCAGGTGTGGGCTGAGGCCAGGACAGGGCCAGCGGCTGGGGGAGGTGTGGAGAGCCAGCTACTGGCGCCACGCCACCTCCGCCATGGCGCTCAGATGCCTGCGAGCGGATTAATGGGGTCTGCCTAGCGGCGGCACCGTCTGTACCTACTCTATCTGCAGAGCCGAGGCCAGGCATGAATATGGATGGCTCGGGCCTGAGGACGCGCGCTTTATCTCCCGCGAGCAGCCTGCGCCCTTATCAGCACCGAGCCTGCAGCTGCAGCTCCCGCCACCCCCGCCTGCTTTGTAATCAGGGGAGAAGTTGCTGCCTTGATATTTCCATTTTTATCTCCTTTATTTACTTCACCCAACGCCTTGCAGAGAGCATTTTCTGTGCAACGAAGCGGCCTGTGGGTCGCTCATCGCTCGCATCTCCCCGGCCCCTGGCCCTCGGCTGGGTGGAGGAAAGAGTTCCCGGGTGGTCTCAGCAAGGTGTCTGGCCACAGGCCCGATGCCAGTGCTGGTGCTGGACCCTGAGCGCAGCTGCGAGCACCTCGGGTCTCCACTGCCGCCCCGATTTCAGGGAGAGGCACCTATCTCCCCACCGCAGCAGAGGAAACCCCGGTTCCGGGAAGTTATCGCTGTGGCCACTTGCCCCGGCTGTCAGCCCGTGACAGACGGGGAGGAAGGAGGGACACGCAGGAGCGGCCTTTGGGGCAGCGCATGTGACGGCGCCCGGCCAGTGAGGGCCACAGCGACCCCAGTCTCTGTAAGACAGCTGTGATGGCCCCTGTGTGCCATGCGCTGTGTGACATGTGTCAGGGTTCAGCGCAGGAGAGGTCTCTGCCCACTCACGTGCCCCTGGTTTAGGGTACCCAGAGCCCCTGGGAGGGTGGAAGGGGTCCCCCAGAGGACACATCCATGCCCGAAGCCCAGAGCTGGGTGGCATGGCCTTAGGCCTTAGAAAGCTCTTCACAAGGGAGGCTGCGTGATGGGTACTGGGAGACCACCTGGACCAGGGTGCATCCGAAATCCAAGCCCTGGGAAAAGAAGCGGGGAAGATGGCTGTGAGGACTGGGCAGAGGCCAGGAGTACGACCAGGGATGCCTGGGCCTCTGGAGGAAGCAGGCACAGAGCGTAGCCGACAGCCTCACGGGCACCCCCGCCCCTTGGAGGGCCCGCACTGCTGTTTCGGGCCCGGACGTGGTCCTTCGTCCTGGCAGCCCGGAAGTCCATCTGAGCCCAGCTCAAAGACCATGGCACTGGTCCCCACACTTCCTGGCCCCAACCACCAGGCTGAGGGGGGTGGCTCATCCTCCCAGGGACCCACCTGGCACCCAGGCCTCTTCCCAGTCCTCCTCTTCCTGAGGGTTTCAATTGCCTGCTCACTGGACGTGTGTGCAGACAACCCTGGTGCCTTGCCGAGACCTGGGGTGACTTCCCTGCCACCACCCCGTCCCCCGGAAGGGACAGGAAGGGTCGAATGCCAGCAGAGCCCATGTGGTTTTTGTCCTTAAGAAAGGTCCACCAGAAAGGACCCAGCGTCCCCTCCCTGGGACACTGAGCTCAGAGTCAGGTGGTCCCAGGGCAGGTGCTGCGCCCCGGAGGCCGCGACTGGGGACCTTGGGGTCTGTCCTCCTCCAGTGGGTGAAGGGATTCGCAGCAGGAGGAGGACGCACAGATCTCAGAGCGGGTGGAGCCCAGAGTGCCAGGTCAATGGGTCCCAGCCCGGGAGGAGAAGGGGGTGGGTGGGGGCTTTGGGGAGACCTGGGGAGACAAGAGTGGAGGCCACAGATGGACAGCACTGCCCAGGGAGCCCAGGCGGGTCTGGGGAGGACGCCGACTGCTGCTGCCATCCAGGTCCCTGCCTTGTGGTGGGCACAGCCTGACTTGAGTGGCGAGGTCGAACCAGAGATGCCCAGAGTGAAAGAACAAACTGCAGGACATGGACCCCAGAAAAGCCCCAGAGGAGCCACAGCGCTCACTCAGTGGGGAGGGGAGACGTGGCCAGTGGTGCCAACAGGGCAGTCCAGGGATGGAAGGAGGCTGCAATGCAAGGGTGCACACCTCGCCCCTCAAGGAGGAGCACTTGGCTCAGGCTGCCCATCTGCTGGGCGAGGGCTGCCACTGCCGTTGGGTTGCCTCTCGGCACCAGCACTGCCCGAACACCACCTCATGCAGCCCACGGCTAATGTAAGAGGCGGTAGCTGAAAGTGACCATCATCGTCCAGAACAAACACCCAGCCCCAGGGACTTGCGGCCGCTCGCACCCCTCCCCACAACCGGCCAGCGATGGCCATCCCATCCCATCCCATCCCGGGTGAGGACTGAACCTCTGCTCTCTACTGAGGGCAGGGAAGTAGCTGCCACACCCTGCAGGGCAGGCACAGCGCAAGGCCGCCAGGCCTTCCTGTCCCCTGCAGGTCCTGGGCATGGGCAGCGGAGCTGAGCAGGGGAGCCCACGAACCCAAGTCTGTCTCCTCCATCACCCACCTGTCCTCCACTGCCTGGATGCTCAGTGCCAGCCCAGCCAGCTGCCAGGCGGCCAACTGCGTGCCAGATGCTGGTGGGCCAGGGGCAGCTGTCCATCTGCTATTTTTAAAGCCAAGGCCTCAAACCTGGGGCGCAGGCGAGTGGGCGCAGGGAGGTGACAAGGTCAGCTTGGCCTCGCAGGAGTGCCTGGCAGCGTGCTCCTCCCCTCCTCCAGGACACCTCTGCCAGCCTGGCCCGGGGCCCGGCTTCCTGTCCAGGTCACCCCAGAACACTGAGCTTTCGCCTTTTCCACTTCGCCCAGTGCCCACCTCTGGCAGTGCTGATGCCAGGGACCGGAGGCAGAGATGCCCTCCACACTGCACCCTGCACCCACCATCAGGCTCCGCCAGTACCCCTGCCCCACCCCTCCCCTCAGCATGGCCGTCAACTTCGGTCCGGAGAAGCTGCCTTTCTCCAGTGGCCCAGCTCAGGACCCCCTGCCCCTCACCTCACACTTCTCACCCCCGTCAGCACTGGCTTTGAGCCCTAGGCCCTTTGCACCCCCTTCTTGCCTGGGCCTCACACCCCCCATCATGTCCTTGCTCCAACGGCACCTTGGAGATTCGATGTCTGCTCCTGGGCTCCGACTCAGCTCCCAGGTCAGTGTCCAGAGCTGGGTTCACTGTTTCCTCCAGGGATGGGGCTGGATGAGCACTGCCCTCAGAGACGCTCGGAGAGGCAGCCCCTCAGGTTGCCATCATGAAAGTTAGATAGTCCACAGCTGATACATGACCACCACATGTCCCCAAGTGCCCATGGCACTGTGCCAGGCATGGCCTCAGGGCAGCCTGCAACCCCCCACCCTGGCCATAGGCTCCCCGCTGGCCTGTCCAGAGGGCTCAGAGTGGTGCCAACAGCAGTGATGCCATCGATGGTACTCAGGGCTGCACTGACCCCAGCCCTCAGCTCACAGGGCCAGTAACCATCTGGACTCCAGGACTGTTGCCAGCCCAGGTCCCTGGACCTGCAGCCAGAAAGGCGGCAGCTGGAGGCTGGGGTTAGGGTTGGAGATGCTCCAGATGGGGCAGAGAGTGGCCAGGATCCCCAGTGTGGAGAGCACACCCTGGCCCTGCTCGCCTGCGGCCGAGAAGCAGGCTGCTAGGCAGGACCAGGACGGCGAGGGAGCCGGCCACACTCCAACGCTGCTGTGCCCCAAACTCACCGAAGGACATGGCCATGGCAGAGGATACAGAACACTGGGGCCAGAAGTGACATCTACAGCAGCCAGGCTCCTCACTCCTGGGCCAAGCACTCTGGGACTCTGCTGGGCGCCTGAGGTGGCAGTGACTGTGGGCTCCAGGTGCATCCCCCGCAGTCCTGATCCAGGGCCCTCCGAGGGCCAGAGTCAGCCAGCCCTGCATGACGAACAAAGGAGCCGCCTGCTGCCCCCAGGCCAGCCCTCAGCACTGCTGTCCCACAGGGATCCAGGGTCGGGGTTGGGGGGAACGCTGGCCTGGTGGGGATCCTGGCTGGAGGCCACCTCAGCACAGGGTGTGAGGCCCGATGGGTCTTCCGTGAGGGGCTCTGTGGTCAGACCCAGGAAACTGGGCCCTGGCTGAAGCCTCTTTGCTGGCTGGGGGACCATGACCACGGCTCTGTCCAAGCTGGGGGCCAAGCACCAGGCCGGAGAGCAGAGGAGCCACCCTGGGGCCCATGTGTGCCAGGTCTCCCTGCCAGGAGCCCGAAGCCCCACTCGGGTGGTGCAGCACGGGCACCACCTGGGGCTTGGCAGGGCAAAAGCAAGAAGCTTAGTTTCCATAGGTGCAATGGAGCGGCGAAGCCAGCTGCTTCGATCCAAGCCCAGCGGCTCGGCTGGGGACGCCAGGAGTCGGGGCAGGGTCCCAGGGTGGACCAGAACCAGTGTGGCTGTTTCCCTTACACAGAGGGGAAAACGTGGATGGAGACACATGGGAGGAGGCTTGTGAAGACGCAGGTGGGGATCCCGTGCTACAACCAAAGCCAAGGAACACCAGAGAGTCCCACAGGTCCCAGCCACTGGGAGAGGCCAGGATGGACCCTCAGAGCCCCCAGCACCTGGGCCAGGGTTCCCAGAGCAGTGTCCCCATTCCTATGTGCCCCCCATAGAATTCCCCAACATGCCCCGTGGGGCTGACAGAGCACCCAGGTCCCCCACAGTGGGGAGCTCCACACCAGGAGGCAGCCAGGGCCACACAGGCTCCCCATTCCAGTAGTGAGGGGCTGACCTGTGAAGTGGACCCCAGGCAGGGTGGGTTCTCAGAAAGGAGCAGGACAGGGCCAGGACCAGACTGCGGAGAGAAGGAGGCAGAGCCAGTGAGGCCTGGAGAGCGGCTGTGCTGGACCAACGACCCATCATTCGCACCACGGGCTTGAGAGAGAAGAGACGGGGGCTCAGGCGCTGGGGTGCAAGTGCCGCTCCCACCACCATGCCTGGTTGCATGGCCCACATGCATCTGTGCCCTTTCGTTGTGGGCAGACGGGCCCCACTGGTATTTTTAGATTTGGTTAGACCGGGCTGATTGAACCAGTGCAGGCGCAGGGAGTGGGGTGCTGGCATCACAGTGCTGGGCACACCCGGGCCTTCCAGCTCAGATCACCAACGCAGGAGCACAGGGGAGGCCACGAGACAGCAGGGAGGGTCTCATGAAGGGTGCAGGCTCTGCCCCAGGCCCCTCCCCAGGGCAAGGGCTCGTCCCAGCCCAGGACACCGTGGGGAGGCGGCCCAGCCCCGACTCCCTCCCTCACCCCATTCCAGGAAGATCCCGAGAGGACAGCCCAGGGATGGGAGGCGCATGGGTGACTTCCGGCTCTCGGGCCCCCAAGCAGCTGGCTGGCACCCATTCGCTCTGGGTTGGCCACATGACTTTCTCACGGCCTCAGAGGCTACACAGCTTGGAGATGGCACCATCTGGCCAGGGCTCCAGCTTCCGTGAGATGCTCTGCGATGAGCCTCATCTCCCAGCTGCTTTCGTGGCAGGAAACATTTATGTCCCACTGTGTCCCCCCGTGAGGGTCTCTGTAAGCAGCCTGGCATCTGTGCCCCACCCAGAAGCTGCACGATGCCCAGGAGCAGCTCCCTGGGGCTGGTGAGCCTGTCCCAGCCAGTGGGTCTTGAGCACTCTGTGCTCTCCTGCCCCTGGGCCTTTGCACAGGTGCAAAGGTTCCCAGCACAGGTTCAGCTCCAGGTGCACTGTCCCCTTCCCCGGGGCCCTCCCTGGCCTGGCGTTGCTCTGGCCTTGCTTTTCCCTCAGGTCTGGGGAGAGCACAAACCTACCCAGCTCCTCTGGGTGCCCCGCACAGTGTGGAGTCAGCAGGGAGAGGGACTCGGCCCTTGAAGTAGGCAGGTGGTCGTGCAGGTTGCCAGCCCCTGGCTTTGCTCCTGAAAGTGGAGATGGCTGCTCCCATGGCTCCGCACTGCCCACCAAGCCCGGAGTTCGAAGAAGCAGAGATCTGCACACCCATGCACACACGGGCACCCAGAGGGGCACGCACATTGCTCCAAGCCCAGCCTAGCACTGGGCGCAGGCACCACTTCTGGTGGGGGCCAGAGAGGCTCCTACCTCAGCAGAGCCGCAGCCCTGCCCCACCTGCATCCTTGAGGAAGAGGAAGAGGGGGTGGGGACACAGGGAGGGGAGGCTTGGTGGACGGTGCAGGGCACGGAGGCCCGTCCCTCACAAGCCTCGCCACACTCAGCCACAGAGCTGCCCGTGCCTTGGGACCCTGCTCCGGCAGTCGGGGCAGACAGGTCCTGGCAAGGCCAATGCTGCACCCCTAGCACGGTTGCTCAGCCTCAAGATCCCAGGTAGCTGCTGGGAAGGAAACAGACCGGGGTTCAGAGGAGGTCAGAGCAGCCAAGTGCAGGGCCAGGGCCGTGTGCCCCCTGCCCAGGGAACCTAAATGAAAACAGGGCCTGAGGCTCCCATTAGAAAGACCCCATCCCCTGGGGGCAGAGGCAACTGTGGCCCCAAATCTCGGCACTGACCTTATACTGCTCCCGAAGTGCAACCTCACCCAGGACTCCTTGGCAATCCAGGTCACGAGTCACACACACTCATGAGGGTTTCAGGAACAGCTGTATCCAGGGCCCCAAAGGAAGTAATCCTGTTCTGGCTTTCCTGTCTCATGGTTCCATTAATGGGACTTCCCTGGGAGTGACTGCAGGCTCAGACCCACGCCGACTCCGAGGACAGAGACATCCGCAGCCCTGGTCAGCCCCGGGGAGAGCAGCAGGCCTGCCCCGGCACAGCCACTCTCGTGGGCATGCAGCAGGCGGTGATAGAGCCCGAAGGCCATCTGGGGCAGACGAAGGACCAGTGTGGGCCCCACATGCACAGTTGGATGTGCGGGCATCTGCAGAGGTCAGTGTGCAAATGCAATGCTTAAAAAGCGGTGGGAACAGAAGCTCTTGTGCCAGACATAGGCCACTTCCTGTTCCGACCAACTCCAAGGTCACTTTGAGGACAGTGCTGTAATCAGGCCCCAAGGGGACAGGGAGGATGCCCGGTGGCAGCGGCAGCACACGGGCCGGGTCCCTTTTTCCCTGCCAGGCTCCACGGAGGGACAAGAGGGGCAGATTCACAGCAGCCTGGGAGGGAGGCCCCAAGCCCACGGGCCAGCGCACACACGATGGGCACTGCAGTCCCCCTCGGGTCTGTGTCTGCCTGGTTCCCAGGCTCTGGGCTGAGGGGGCAGAACATTCCAGAAGGTTCTGGACCATGTGGTGGCCACACCAAACTCTTCCCTTCGATGCCAGCTGGGGAGGAGAGGAGGGAAGACGGGCCCAGAGGAATCGGGCTCTGTGCCGGGAGGGTACCATCCTCGGCAGCTGCCCCCCAAAAAGCCTCCACCCCAGTCCACGGGAAGTGAAATCAGGCCCCTTCCTGAGTCAGAGAAAAATCAGGGTGTGCCCTGCCTGCACCGGCTGGTGGGCAACACTGGGCAGAGGAGCCACAGGCCAGGTTGCCGGCCTTAGTCATGGGGGAGGCCTCCTCCAGGGTCCTGCAGAGACCAGGTGTGGCCCGGGCCCCAGCCCCAGCCCCAGCCCCAGCTCTGCACAGCAGCCACCAAGCCCCTCGGCACCAGGGCCGCATGCTGGCCGCCAGGACCGGGCACCCAGTGGGAGGCAGCCAATGGCCCCCGACCTGCCTGGGCCAAGACCAGGGAAACCGGACCACAGCAGCAGTTTTGCCAGGCCCCGAGCTGGACACAGGAGGGCTGCTTCCTGGGGCTCAGGCAGAGGCTGCCTGGTGGGCGGGATGGCCCGGTGTCCCAGCCCCAGCAACAGGAGCCCGGCAAGGGGACTGGGACAGGCGCATGAAGGACTTTCTCGTGACCGCCTGCCACCCTGGAGTGGGCAGAGCAGTGTGGCGGGCGGGGCTCAGGCTCATGGTGCCCTGTGCCCTCACGTGGCTCACGTGGCGGCACTGGGCCAGACCACACGGCTTGCAGTCCCCACACGCTGGGGCCCTGACAGGAGGCCGTCCCTCGCCTGCCCGAGAGCACCCAGCAAGGACGGTGACATTGGCCTCTGCCCAAGGCTGCCACAGCGGTGGACAGGACAGGCGTCTGAGCCCCGCCTTATCCACAGCACCACCACTCAGTCGACAGACGTCAGGCTGTCCTGGCTCTGACCCGATGTTCCCATCCTGCTGTGACCGAGGCTGACGCCACAGCCTGGCTCTCCCATTTTCCCCGCAGCTAAGGCTGGAGCCGAGTCTCCCAGCGTCAGGACCAGGCATCAGACACCTGGACATCTGCAAGGCCAGCTACTCAGGAGGCTGAGGCAGGAGGATTGCAAGTTCAACCCCAGCCTGAACAATTTCCCGAGACTCTGCCGCAAATGAGAAATCCAGAGGGCTGGCTGGGGTGTCGCCCAGTGTAGAGCACTTGTCCCTCAGGCGTGGGATCCTGGGCTCCACCCCTGCACCACAGAAAGGCAACAGAAAAATGTCACTTGGGTAAGTGGCCACAGAGCCCACCAGAAACCAAAGGGTCTGTGAGCCACACAGGCGAAGGCCCAGGTTCCAGTGTCACCCTTCTGGGGGCCAGGTCTGGCCTGTGCTCCAGCCCCGGGAACCTGCAAGCAGGCTGTGCGCGCTGTGCCTGAGAAGTGCACATGGAGATCTAGGCTTCTGTGGCTTCCTGAGCAGGCGAGGGGTCAGCGCTTTCCTGGGCCTCGATTGACGGCCCAGGCTGGGTGCATTTCTTTTCTGTCACCCACTGCCAACTTACCTCAACTGGGACGGGACAAGACACGAGGCAGAGACATCCTCCTTCCTCCAGGGCTGCCAGTGCCTGCCTCCACCTGAGCTCTATAGCTGGAGGGTTCATGCCAGGGGCTCCTCTTCCCTTGCAAGGGGGTCGGACATGGGCTTCCCTGGAACCCAGTTTTCAGCAGCCCAGCAATCTGTTCATCCTTCACTCATCCATTCATCCACCCACCGTCCTCACGCCTCCATCCGTCCACCCACTCTCCTTACTCATCCATCTGTCCTCTCATCCACCCATCTGTCTGTTCATCTGTCCTTATTTCAGAGACGCATCTCTCCATCCATCGTTCACTCATTCATCCCTCCATTCCTCCTTCTTTCTTTCATTCATCCATCTGTCCATCTGTCCACCCATCCATTCCTCTTTCTTCATACATTCATTTGTCCTTTAATGTATCTGCATTCCTCATTCATCCATCTGTCCATCCATCTTTCACTCGCCCACGAGTGGACTTTAATTTATTCATGCATCTATCTCCCACTTATATATCCATCCATTCATCCACTGACCATCTGCCCACTCAGCAGATGGGGGTGCTCTGTGCTAGGAGACCTCCTCCCTGGAGGGCTCCCAACCCCACTCCAGGTCCTCTTCCCACTGCCCCGGTTCCCTCCCCCATCCTCAGCCACCCTGCAGATTCCCAAGCGCCTGGAGTGCTCCACCGAAGAGCCCCAGCCTGGAATCCCACACTCCCAGGGCCAGCACCCCACTACCCCGAAAGCCCTACCCAGCCGGGCTCAGTGTGGGTGTCGTCTCCCCCACTCCCGGGGGCGGCACTTCAGGCCCCAGAGTGGCCCCATGGGCATTTGCAGGAGGGAGGAAGGGGGAAGAGGGAGGGACCCTGGGTGGCAGCAGACAAGGTGGTCTTGGGGCCGTGGCCCTCTCGCCCACCCTAAGCCTAACCCTGCAGCCACTTCCGCTCGGCTCCTTATCTTCTGGGCCGCCCGCTCAGCAAGCCACAGCCAACGTCTGCTTCCCCACAGCCCCAACTGCCTGGGGGTGCGGGCAGCGGGGAACAGCCAGGTGCTGGCACCCGCCTGCAGGCAGCTGGCTCCCCTAGCCCGGGCTCCAGCAGTGGGAGGGACAAGGGCAGCTCAGGGCAGAGGCGGAAGTGGAAGTGTCCCTGGGCAGCGGGGACACCCACCCGCACCCCAGCCTGTGCCTCAGCCCTCAGCTCAGCACCTTGGATCCCCTGCACGGAGACCCCTGTTGGGGGGAGGTGACAGTGAGGACCGTGTAGTCTCACCACAGCCCACACCCCTGAAACAAGGGGACTCAGGGTCACGGGGCTGGGAAGGGACCCTCATGGGGCACGGGTGCACGATGATGTTGGCTGCTACCTGACTCACAGGCACACAGAGCAGAGGGCCAGGGAGCCTGGCGCCAAGAAGTCCCCTCCTGGATATGCCCCTCACGCAGAGCTGTGACACACACGTGTCCGCCTGCACACTGGACCCCTGCGATGGCAGGGGCTCTGGGGGGACCTGGGCCTGGGGACACACACTAACTGTGTTGGCTCCAATGGCCTGCAAAGCAATCTAAACAGCAGGTGCCCTGCGTTCCCAGGTCCAGCTGACACCCAGGAGCCGTGGCGGGCACCGCATCCCCAGAGGCCAGGGCAGCACCCACCCTGGCCGACAGTCTGGGTCCCTTCTGTGAAGCTGCTGATCCTTCGACAATTGTCACAGCCCTGGAGGAAGTGGCTTTTCCCCCAATGGCACTGGCACACATTGCTCCTCTGGCCATGGGGTCCCCCACCAGTTCCTGCACCAGGTGTCCCCCCACCACCACCCTGACCACAGCTGCGGGCCCACTACAGCCAGGCAGACTCGGCTTACCTAGAACTGCTGAGCTGCAGGGTCAGGGGCTGAGCAAGGGCCCGGGGTTCACCCAGCCCTGCTCCAGGGGCACTGCCCACTCCAACAATGGCCATGGTGGGGGGCACAGGAAAGAGCAGTGCTGAGTGGCTCGGGGTGCATGGCTGGGGGGTGTGGATCCCCCGGGCCGAGGCAGCCAGGCATGACACCCTGAGCCCTGGCCAGGATGAGCATGACCTGGGGTCATGGAGACGCCCCCCCACACCTGTAGGCTCAGGGCACCAGGGCCGACGGCCAGCAGGGGAAGTTGTGGAAAGTCAGCCCGGAATGGCCTTGGGGGTGGCGGCAGGCAGGACCCAGATGGTTCCTGCCGGGGAAGCCGAGGGTGCAGCTGCACAGCCGCTAGTTATCACGGTGACACAGCTGGCTGCCTCGCCCTGGCCGCCGGGAGCCCGCCCCCATCACATGAGTCCCTTGGCCTCCCGCCCCTTCCAGACCAGACCTGAAGCTGGGCCAGTGGGGACTAGAAGGGGTTGAGCTTCCTGGGGACAGAGGTGCAGGCTCCGGCTCACCCACCGGTGTGTCTCTGGACGCTGGGCTCAGGGCCAGCTCCCGAGAGCTGCCCGATTGCAGGACTGAGCCCCCAGACCTTCCGAGGCCCATGTCGCAGGCACCCTCCACGCTGGAGAGCACACCCCTGGTGTCCGTGCCCCGGGGCCCTAAGAAGGGCAGCCCAGGTAAGAGGCTGGTGAGGCCAAGAAGGCTGAGGCCACGGGAGCAGGTGGCTGGAAGGTGGCATCTCCAGGCTGCCACCTGCCTAGCTCTGCTGACAGCGTGGCCGTGTCACCCCACCTCAAATATCAACACGGCAGTGCTGTGCAGCTGGGGCAGGTGGCCTGGTGAGCCTGGCAGGTGCCAACCTGCGTCCGGCCCCACCCAGAGGCAGACTACCAGCCCCGTCTAGGAGGGGTGGCCACGTCCTCCGCCGTGGGGGTTGGGGCACACGGAGCCTTTCGACAGGCTTGGGGAGGAAACTGAGGCCAGGGCAAAGGAGCTGGCCCTGGTGGGCACCTTCGCCCTCCAGGAGGGTGGCTGGTTCTGAGGAGGCCCCTCCCCACCCCCCAGCCAGGCCCTGGGGCTCCCAGGGGAGGTGGGTGGCTCTGCTCCGGCCCCGACCACGTGGCCTCCCTCCTGGAGCTGCAGGCCCTCAGCCCTATGCTGCCACTGCCTACGCAGAACCCAGAGCTTGGCAGCTAGCAGGGGCCACCTAGCTCAGGTGCACCGTGCGGGTCCCAATGGGCTTCTCCAGGGGGAATCCTGGGGCACTCCAAGGACGAGGCACAGCCCACGCCCCAGGTTGGTGCCCATGGCCAGTTCTCCTCTGCCAGGCCTCAGTTTCCTCACATGTCAGACCCCCGTTCAGGGATGTGGCACCCTAAGGCAGGAAGAGGAGAGTGGTGGTTTCGAGAGGTGCAGACAGAGGCATGTGTTTGGACAGGTGCTGCCCCTGCAGAGCCAGGGCCAGCAGGTGGCCGTGAAACCCACTGTGTGTGTCGCGGTCATGGTTTGCCCCAGGCTGTCACGAACCCCAGGACCCGTGCAGCATGAATGTGGGACACGCGTGGCAGGAAGCACATGGGGAGGCTGGGACACATCACGGTGGCCTGCCCAGGAGGCTGAGGGCGCCAGCATGAGGCCCAGGACACCTGTGTCGGAAGCAGATGGAAAGGCTCTGACCTCCCTTGCATTATGGTGCACGCATGGGGAGCGCCCCGTGGTGACCACCTTGCATAGGGTTGGGGGTGCTGTAAGGTTGAAGCCCTAAGGGACCCAGGGGTGCAGGGTGCAGGGTGCAGGGTGCCCCCACCCCACCCCTGCATCAGTCCATCAGGGTTGGGTCTGTCACGGCACAGCAGGACAGAGGAGCATCTGCAGCTGCATTTATTAGGCACCCGTGGTGCGCAACCAGAGCTGTGTGGGTGCTGTCCGGCAGGAGGCCCAGGCGGGACGGGGACCTGCCTGCCTGAGAGCAGGGCGGGGTGCCACGTGCACAGACTTGGAAAGACTCGGGGACCTTAAACATCGCCGGGTCTTCCACCATCACCTCTCCCTCATCCACCTCCTCCCCCTTCCCTATCTTGTCTTCCTCCTCCTCCTCCATATCTTCCTCCCTCTCCTCTTCCTCCATCTTCTTCCTCTCCATCTTCTCCTCCGTCATCATTTTCTCCTCCATCTCCTCATACTTTCCTGTCTCTTCCTCCTCCTCTACCTCCTTCTCCATCTCCTCCTCCTCCATCTCCTGCTCCACCACCTCCCCCTCCATCTCCTCCTTCATCTCCTTCTACATCTCCTCCTCCTCCCCCACCTTCTCCTCCATCTCCTGCTCCTCCTCCTGCTCCACCTCCTCCTCCTGCATCTCTTCCTCCATAACCTTCTCTTCCTCCATCTCCTCCTCCTCCATCTCTTCCTCCATATCTTTCTCTTCCTCCATCTCCTCCTCCTCTACCTCCTCCATCTCCTCCTCCTCCACCTCTTCCTCTGTCTTCTCCACCCAGGGACTTGGAACAGAGACATGTGTTATGTCAGTGTGCTGGAGGCCAGAGGTCTGAGACCAGCCATCAGGGCTCAGCTCCTTTCCACACTCCAGACCCTGGTAGCTTCAGGTGTCCTCACAGACTACGTCGCTCCTGTCCTTCTGTCTGTCACTTCCTCTCTCCCAAGCCTCTCTCTGCCACTGTCCATGTGAAACTGGTCCTGGGCAGGGTGGATCAGTACAGCTCTAGCTCTGCCTTCTGCTGCTACCCACTGGCCCCCTGGCACTGTGGCAGGGGCTGAGGGCAGTCATGGACATCGCACTCCCAGTGTGCAGGCCACAGCCCTCTGTGGACAGGCCGCTTCACACAGGGGCCTGGATCTGGCTGGCAGGGACCTCCAAGCCCTGAGCACCAGGGGACACCAAGGTCACAGCTCTCCAGGGGAGGCATGCAGGCCCCTAGTGGCCCCAGACTGCTGTGCTTTCACCTGTCCTCACTGGCCCTCACCTGCCAGCCTCAGGCTGGCCGTGACTCCAGGTGCTCTCCTTGGCCAGGTGGAGAAGAGGCCCAGTGCCAGGGCAGGAGGCACAGGGCAGGCCGCACCCCGGGAGCCAGCTGCCCCTTCAGCTGGAGACACGGAGGCCTCAGACACTGCCAGTGGCTCTCTGAGGTCTGGTCAGCTAAGGCCCACACCTGTCCCTGGGGCCGGGAGACCTGACAAAGGGCACTCTCCACCTCCCCCTGGCTGTCCCTGCCTCACATCCCTCCCTGCACTGTCCCTGGGGTGGCAGTCAGCGAACAGGCAGGGTGAGCCCAGAACAGGCACCCACTCCGGAGGAAGCGGCCCACAGCGGGTGCAGGGAGGGCGCAGGTGTCCAGGCTGGGCGACTTTCACTTCTCAGCGGGTCCTGAGCCCCAGCTTGGGCTCAGGCCTCTGCACTTTCACTTCCGGAGAGTGCACTTGACACAGGCGCATGGGCAGGAAGCACAACCCCAGTCCGGATCCCTGTCCAGTGCTCAGAGCTGTCGTCTGTGGGGCAGGGGCTGGAGGGAGGGAGATGAACTATCACCAAGGCCCCACACATGCAGCTGAATGGGCCTCAGGGCTCTCCCGGGGCAGTCTAAGGTGGAGCAAAGCCCAAGCCCTCCTGGTTCATGTAATGTCCCCTCCCTGCCTTCCTCCTCCCACCTGGCCTCTCTCCTCTGCAGCCCTTGTCACTCTGTGGTCACTGCAGGGCCTTTGCACATGCTGTCTCCTCTGTGGAACCCTGTTCCTGTGTTTGCTCAGGCCCTCTCAGGGGGACGCCTGCCAAGGCCTCAAATCTTCTGCTGAACTTTGTCCCCAGTTTCCCTAGGAGCTCGGGTTGGGCCTTGGGGTACAGGCAGGCAACACCATCACAGGCACTGGAGCCCATCCTGGGGTGGTATCTTTGCGAACCCTGGAAGGCGCCACTGCCTGCTCAGAGAAGCTGCCTCAGAGAGGCCGGTGCCACCTGTCTGGTGAGCAGGGAAGGGGCTGAGGCTGAGTCCCGGGGAGGGAGCCCCTCCCCCGCCACTGCCTCCCGGGGAAGCCAAGCCAGGCAGGCAGCCTGGCCCAGCTGGGCTGCACCCCCAAGGAAACCCCTGATGGTGCCGCCTGACGACTCATAGCTGACACCTGGAGTGAGCACCTCCCAGTGCCCTGCTCATGCCAACAGCACACCCGGCACTGGCCCAGCCCTGCTGCACAGGGACCGCTGCTACTCGGGTGTCTCCCCCGGTAGTCTTCACCCAGGCTTCACCCTGCTGGTTCCCTCTGGGTTCTCACTCTGCGCTGGCCTGTGCCCCAGAGCTCCAAGCTGGGCGGAGGAGGAGACCGTGCCAGGCCTCTGCTCTGGACCAGCATGCCTGCCCCCGTGCCCTGCAAGGCCCCTGGCAAGGCGGGGGGTGGGCAAGGAAAGGCCGCCCTGGCCCCGCCCCAGCCCTTGCTTGGCTGCCAAGAGCCGCTAGAAGGAACTTGGAATCTGCCCGCCTGTGGGCTTGGCGCTTCCTCCTTGCTGCCAGCTGGGTGCGTTCTGAGTGTGTGGAAAGCCCCAGTCCCACCGGCTGGCAGAGCAGGCCGGCCGTGCCCTGCGGTGCCCTCACCACGGGCTCCAGGCTGGCACCACTGCATCCAGGCAGAGCCACCCAGTGCAGCAAGGAGCCTAGGTTTCCAGGCCCTGTGGGGCACCATGCTCACAGCCCTGCAGTCCAGGCCCTGCCTCCCGCAGGACCTGCTGTCCCCTCCCTGGGCCCAGCGCTGCATGGACTCTGAGGTCTCTTCCCACTCATTTCCCAGAGGCCTCTGCCTTGAGGCTGCCTCAGAGTCCCCACCCCAGCCCCAGCCCCAGACAGACAGACAGACCACAGGTGGAGCTGCCTCGCCACAAAGTCAGGACTGGCAGCAGGAGGCAGAAGTCACAAGTAGACCCGCCACCCACCACTCACACCCAGGGGCTTCTCCCACCCCGGGTCCAGCTGGGGCTGCACCCAGCAGACGGAGCAGCCATGCGATCCCAGGGGACCTGCAGGGGCAGCTTCCTGTCAGAAACCGAAAAGGCCAGGTGTACCCCACCCCAGGCAGCTGGAGAACCGGCTGCAGCTGTCCACTGCGTCTCCACCCTGCAGGCACCTGCAGTCTACCCCAGGGCCCTGCCCCAAGTGTGGCTGGGGCCCCCACACTTGGAGGGGCAGGACCCAGCAGCCCCGGTGGCAGCTGAACAGGCAACTTTCAGTCTTCGTGCGGAAGCGAGGGTTCGAACCCGTCAATGTGGGGGAAATGGCAGCTGTTTTTGTTTTTTGAGACAGGGTCTCCCTTGCAGCCAAAAATGGCCTTGAACTCACTATGTAGCCCAGGCTGGCCTCAAACAGCAATCCTCCTGCCTCAGCCTCCCAAGTGGGATGTGTGCCACCATGCCCAGCTGTTACTTAGTTTTAAACTGTTGCTTCAAAGATTTCTTCTCCCATGAATTCCACAGCTCGATGCTGGTACAGGCAGGGACAGTGGACCCAGGGTGGGCATACTGGCGCCGGCGCACTGAGTCCAGCACTGAGCTTCTCACTTCCCTCATCAGGGATGATTCCCCATTGCTGGCCCCTTCCTGTCCCCTTGAGCCGTGTGGCTTTCTCCAAAGCACTGGACAAGAGGGCATACATGGTCCATACATGGCCAGAGAGGAAGTGCCGTGACTGCTGCCCCCTTGAGGGAAGGCGAGCTTGGTCCAGATGGCAGGTACAGGACACAGGCTGTGACCTTGGTCCACACAGCCCCGGGAGCTGAGGCTGGGCAGAGGGTGAGGTCCCAGGGTGTTTCCTCTCGCTCGCCAGGGGGAAGGCCTTTGGCAGCCCACGGGTCCAGCACAAGCGCTGCACTCCCAAGGGACCTGTGTGGGTGAGGGGCCCAGGCTTGCGGCTTGCAGTCCCCGGTAGGGGCTCACCTCCCCCAGTCCCAAGCCCAGCACGCAGTAGTCCTGTGCCATCTGTCCCTTAGCCACAGGGTGACTCAGGAGCCTTGGTGGTGACCCCAGTGGTGGAAAGTCCTGGAGTCCCGCAGGCCACTGAGCCTGGGCCTCCTGGGCCCTGGGGAAGTCCACTGCCCTGCACAGGCTGGTGGGGATCGCCTGGGCGCCTGCACAGGGAGGGCAAGGCCGGGGGCGTCCAAGGGGAATTCTGTGTCGGCTCCGCGGCAGCCGGGGCTGCCCCTACCACACACTGCCTGCGCATCCAAAGAGCGAGGGCCCTGTGGTGCTTGTAATGCTGGTGCTCGCTGCCCCTCAGAAAGGGTTTTGACCCCTGGGACCCCCAGTGTGAGCCCACTCCTGCGAGGGCCACCAGCTCTGCTGCATACAGACGGGGGGGTCGGGTGGCCCGGGGCCCTGGAGTTTTCAAACATAACAGCTCACTGCACCCTACGCCCGCAGCGCGTCCTGAGCCTGACATAAACGATGAACGGATGGTGGGCTGATCACGGATAGATGGTGGGTGGTGAATGGATGAGTGGATGGGTGGATAGATGATTGCGTGCTGGATGGCTGGATGAGGGACAGATGATGATCGGGTGGATGAATGGATGGTGGATGGCTGGGCAGTAGATGGATGGACACTGAGCCTGTGAACCAGGTGCAGACCATGTGGCCGCAGCTACAGAAGAATCCAGAAGAAAGAAAACCACAGTGACTAAGACAGCATGGCAGCCTGTGCAGGCAGCAGTCACACTGCATGCCAAGGGCTCAGTGGTCAGAATGGTCAATTCCACGCTCTGTTTTTCCACAACCAAACAAAATCTTCACTTTCATTAAAAGATAAAACTTGGTATAAGGGGAGACCTGGCCAGGCCATGCTGTCCCCTAACTGCAGGGTGGGCACTCGGCCTGGCCTTCCTCCAAGCCAGCTGACACACCCTCCGCTGGGCGCTATCTTGCGGGCACCTGTGCCCATTTCCTGCTGGCCTCCAGCTTTGCCAGGGAGCCCTGAGGTGTCCTCACCTCAATATGCTGCCCAAGGCGGCTTCTCTGCTCATGACCTCCAGACGCTGCCCTGTGCCTACCTCCTCTGCCCTCTGCACACTGCGGTGGAGTGTGTGCTTCGAGGGCACCTCGCAGGCACTGGGCTCCCTCAAGCACCCTGGGAAGCTGCGTGGGCTGGAGAGCTGCATGGGCCGAGGTCCTGTGTGGCCATGCCCACCTGGGAGCAGTGGACTGTGAGCTGAGTCTCTCCTAGCTATGGCCAGGCCCCACTGCTGCCCCCCTGTACCCTCTCCGGGACATGGCTATCACGGCTAACCACACGCAGCCCTTTCTGCTGCTCAAGCGTCCCAGGGCCTCTGTGAAGGCAGCCAGGTGTGGAGGTGGTGCTCGCCTTCAGGGCCTGGCCCAGTGAGCATCACCATCCCCCTCCTGGCCCCTCCTGGACTGCAACTTCCGCCAAAGTGTCACAGACGTGCACTTAAGCCAAATGTCACGGCAGTGGGCAGGCACTGAGGGCATGGCATCGCTCCCTGCGCAGGGTTTGTCTGCACTTCCCTGTCCTGTGCACCGGGTCACTTGCTCACAGGGGCCTCTGCAGGCTTAGGAAAGCCGCTGAAACAGCCCGCTTGGCATGGTGGTACCCACCTGTCCTCTAGCACTCCAGAGGGCTGAGGCAGGAGGAGCAGAATGTTCAAGTCCAGCCTGGGCTACTTAACAACTTAGCGAGTCTCTACATCAACATTAGAAAGGGCCGGAGATGTAGCTCGGTGCAAAGGCCCTGGGTTCCACCCTGGCAATGCAAAGAAAGAAAGAGAGAAGGAGAGAGAGAAAGGGAAGGGAGGGAGGGATAGACATACCAGCTGCGTCAGGATCAAAGCAAGGGCCACAGGAGTCGGCCCACTCCCTGCTCACAGGGATCGTGGGTGGACACAGTCCTGTCTGGTTCTGTTCCTGCATCCAAGGGTACCACTGCTGTTCGAATCAAATTCCAGAAAAACAACTATTTTTTGTGTAAGTGTTTCTCCACATTGCTTGGGACGTCCTTATACTAAAATTATCCACTAGTGCTCTGAGATTCAAACTGTACTAAGTGCGCTACATGTGTGTTTCCTGTGTCTGCTCCATCTGGGAAGGATTTGAACCCAGATTCAGCAGGCCTGCACTCGGCTGCAAACCGAGGAGGCCTTGTGGGCAGACAGGAGGCAGCAAACTGGGTCGTCCAGTGGACAGTGCCGGCCGTGGGTGCCAGGTCTGCATGCCTCCTGCCCCACCAGACTCTGGCTTGGGCTTCCTGGCCCCGCCTCTGGGCGGCTGTGCTCCAGCAGGAGGGAAGAGGAAGCGAGAAGGGTGAGTGCCCGCTCTGTGAGGAAGCTGGAGGCTTGTGTGGAAGCCCATTCTGCGACTCCTGTTTGGGCCCCATGACACGGTTTCAATGTTTGCACCGACAGCATTGAGTTTTCTGTTTTGTTTTTGTGTTGGTCCTGGAGACTGAACCCAGGACCTCCACCCTGAGCGACGTCTCAGTTCTTTACTATTTTGTTAACTTACTCACTTTTTTTTTTTGAGGCAAGGTCTCACTAAGTTGCTCAGGCTGGGCTTGAACATTCGGATCCTCGTGCCTCAGCCTCCCAGAGGTGTGGACCACCACACCCGGCCAGACTGATAGTGCTGGACCCCGGCCACTGCTGTCCCTGGGCACAGCTCCCTGTGTGGCTGTCCATCCAGCCCTATGGCTCTAGTGATGGTCCAACCCTCAGCCCTGCACAGGGTGAAAGACATCGGGTGACTTGCCTGTGACGGGAGAGGGCCCTGGCCCTCATGTCCACTCGGCTCATTCCACCAGCAGGAGCCACCCGCAGTCAGGAGGGTGAGGCCCCGATCCCAGCCTGGAAGGAGTCTGCCTCTGCCCCCGGGGAAGGTGCAGGCCTGCGCCACGGCCCTGCACGCCAGGACTCGGTGAGCCAGGAGGGACCCGGTCTGTCCACTCAGGGCAACAGAGGACACTGAGTGACTCTGGGCTCACCTCGAACCTGAGACACAGCACACGTTTGTTCCCTCGGCCTTGCAAGGAGACAGCTCCCGACAGGTGCCCAGAGCTCCAGGGCCAGGCCTCTGCCTCTGCCACCACACTGGGGCTCCGCCGTGACCTGGGAACTTCTCCTTTCCTCCCACGCCCAGTTCCCCATCGCGGCCAGGCCGCCGGCCTCTCCCTAGAGTTTCAGTGCCTGGAATTATTTTAGGCTTCATGCCACTGCGCCCAGCCCTGCCCCTCCTCCTAGAGCTGCGGCCTTGGAGCAGCTCGGGGCACCCAGCCGGAGTCCGTGTCAACATGCCGGTGCCAGTGGCTGAGTGCACAAGAAGGAGTCTCCACACAGCGCACGACAAGAGCACCCACTGCTTTGTGCCAACGTCCCACACTCGCACTGCCCCGCCCCGAAGCCCTGGGCAGTGAGTGGTGGCCCTGTCCCACCCCAGCCCAGTCATCACGGGCCACTTTTCATCTCTGTGTGTCTGCACTGTGGGCCCGGCACAAGAACAGGGTCAGACTGAAGCTGGCCTTCCGTCCAGGCCCCAAGCTCACCACACACCACACCCAGGCCTGAGGGTCATCTATCTGTCTGTCCAGGTGACGCCTGCGCTTGGGTCAATCCCCCACACAAGAGGAATCTTGGCTCCAGCGCTGCTTCTGGTGGCTTCCGGGGACCAGACAGGCCAGAGCAGGACCTCCCGCCAAGCATCCACTCCCAGAGACCTGGCTGCAGCTTGGGACGGCGAGGAGCAGCTGGCAGCACTAAGTCTCTGGGCACAAAGCCTGCAGAGGGCCTGGCCACCCTGCCACACACCACAGATGTCCACAGCACATCCCCAGGGGGCAGGGATGGGCAGCAGCCTTGGAAGAGCCAAGAGCTTGGCAGCCGGGCCAGGGCCCCTCTAGGAATCCCCCTGGGAAGGACAGCATGTGGCTGGGAGCCTGGGGTCCCCTCACACCAAGTGGCTTGAGGGGGGCACTGTCATGGACTCCTGTGGGCACAGTGGTCATTCACTCACCAGGGCCTGTTCCCCACCATCTTAGCAGCACCCCTGTGTGTGGCTGGTTACTGGTGACCCTGCAATGTGATGCCACCATTGGAGGTGTGGAAACCTAGGAGACGAGGCTGGGATGACACAATTTTGGAGAAAACCAAACCCTTCTCTTGCCTCCTGGCCGCCAGGACCTGAGCAGCTTTCCCCCACTGCTCCCTCTGCGAGGTCGTTCTGCTGTGCCTCGTCCAGAGACCATGGCATCAGCAGACCATGGACTGAGCCCCAGCCCTGAGCCGGGGTGAATCCCTCCTCCATGAAGTTGTCTACAGGGATTTGGCCGCAGCGACACAAAGCTAACAACACAGGTCTGACTCAGGAAGCTGCTCTGACATGAGCAGGAGGAAGTTCCTCTCCCTCAGGATGTGGGGTGCAACTGTGGATGCCCCTCACCACGCACGTGGACCGCAGGACATGCAGGAGTAGAGTGAGAGCTCATCAGTGGCTCCCGTGGTCCCAGATCAATGTCACTTCACCCCAGTTACAGGGAGCAGCAAGGGGGACCCAGGAAGCCACCACATGGCAGAAACTGCTCTCCTCCTGTGGAGAGAAGCAGAAAGTAAGAGGAGGAGAAATCGGGGCCCTCCTAACCCCGCCACCTTCATTACTCCATCTGCAGCCCGTCTACCCCACCTGGTTGGCACAGAGCACACGCAGACTTCCGTGCCCTTAGCCAGCCACACACGTGCCCATGAGAGGTGCTGCGATGCACCCAGCAGCTGCTCCTGGGCAGGCATTTGTGGGGTCCCTAACCTCCCACCATTGGCACAGCACCAGGAACTGTGAAGACAACGGGCACAGACACCCACGTGCACCTGCTGAACTGATTTCCAGGCTCCGCCCACCTGCACCAAAGCGCTTCTCAAAGCCACCTGCATGAGGGTGTCCTGCAGCGCCCAGCTCCCAGCGTGAGAGACAGACTTTGAAGGCTTCGGCCTGGGGCTCAGGGCCCCGGAGAGACTGAAGCTTCCTTGCAGCCTGTGACTGAGAGGGGACAAGGGGCAAGACTCCTGGAGCCTTCCCTGTCTGACCTTAGGTTGCTCTGCTCCTGCCAGAGGGCCAGGGCAGAGAGCAAGTGCAAAAGCACCTGGGCGGGCCAGGCTGGGCCGTGCCGGCAGGGGTCCTGGCAGAGGTCGCATCAGCACCCACTGCAGCCACTCCTAGGCTTCCCTATCCTCCCCACTGCTGTCTTCTCTCCAAGCAGCCCCTGCTCTGTTGCCTGACAATTCCCTTGTCACCTGCAGACTTCGGTCCCTGAAGTGCAGTCCCTCCTGTAGGTCTCTGGAGGTCAAAGAGGTCAATGGCCAGAGGTGGAGCCTGCCTCACCCCTCAGCCTCACTGGTTGAAGCTGGATTCTCATGCCACACCTCTCCACCTCATTGGCTGGAGCTGCATGACACGCCCACATCTGAGCCAGTCCCTCATGCATGGATTGAACTGGCATAGACCAAGCCTGGGGGCCCAGGAGACATAAACCAAGAGAGACTGTGCCCAGGACCAGAGGGAGTGGGAAGCCAGAGGCCAGGAGGGACCAGGAGCCGAGCAGCCTGGGCCCCTGTAAAGACTCCCCTTCATAGGAGGCTGGTTCCCTTGGTGACCAGCAGAGCCCCCTTGGAACAGCACAGGACCTACTCCGTATACTGCAGGACTAATGCCGGGTCATGATCTGTCCTGCATGACTTTCCCTGGTGTGGAGCTGGGGCTCTGCTTGGGCCTCACCTCCCAGGAGCAGGGCCATCTTGGATCTGGGCCAGGCCAGCCTGGTGGCAGAGATGGCCCAGGGACTGGGGAGCATCTCTCCTCGGGTCTCTTTGCCCGCCCTCTGGTGAACTTTGTAGGGCCCTGTGAGCTCAGCTGCTGGCTTGGGCACTGTGCTGTCTTTCCAGCCTACTGGGCTCGGGGAACAGGGGAAAGGCCTGGCGCCCACCCCACCTCTGCCTCCACAGAGAGTGGACCTTTCCTCAGCTCTGGAGAATTCCGGTGTTTTTGTGTGACAAAACCACAGGACAACAGAATCGTTTTGTCTGCCAACAGTCACTCGAGGTCATTTCTATGACCGAGCTCGGTGAGCCAGTCACACCATAAGCCTGGGACGTGGCCCCTTCCCAAGCCGCTTGCTGTGCACTATGGGGTCCGGATGATGTCACACTGAAAAACAGAAGGACTCGGGGAATGTCAGGCTCTTCTGCAGTAAACACTATTTGTGCAAGGTGACACACACCGCGCTGGGGATGTAGCTCAGTGGTGCAGCGCCTGCCTGGCAAAGGCGAGGTCCTGAGCTTGATTGCTGGTACCCGAAAAAAAAAAAGACTACACAAACTACTAACAAACAGGGGCCATCCCTCCTATTGGGAGCTACATTTCCAACCAAAGCTAACTTCCCTGCTGGGTAATTCTCAGGATGTACAAGGTTTTATCACACTGGTTTTATCAGTTTCTTCCACTAGTAACAAGAGTGACAGTCCAGTCCAGCAGACACCTTAATTCAGGAAAACATTTAGACCTCGGCATTCTGATTTATTTACATCGTTTTGTGACCATCGGAGTCTAACGGCTCTCAGACACGAAGGCGTGGGAGTTCTGTGGGGTGGAGGAGAGCTTCTGGGGATTGAGAAAGAGGGGCCGTGGCACACACTCGGGAAGTCAGCTGCTGGGTTTCTTCAACGGCTCAGACCCTGGGGCATTTGTGTAAGATGTTTAAAATGTCGTTGAGCTGTGCATGGCGTCACACATCTGTAATCTCCACACTCGGGAGGCTGAGGCAGGAGGATTGCTGGAGTTTGAGGCTAGCCTAGGCTACATAGTGAGTTCAAGGCCTGGCCGAACTGTGGAGTGGGACCCTGTCTCAAAAAGACAATAAATAAGTCATTGGCATTTATGGTTTCACTCACTGGGCTTTTTTTACTTACAAATTTAAATTTTAGAGCAGTTTCAGGTTTTCAGAACACTGAGCGGAACACAGAGTCCGTAGGCCCTGGCGCTTGTTCCTGCCTGCCCCGCAGTGTTCATACCCATGCGGGGCTGGTCTCCCTAGATGAGCTGACACAGACTCATTGTTAACTAGAACCCACAGGTCACATGGGCTTCACTGTATTTATTTATTTTATTCTGAGACAGCATTTCACAAAGTCACTAAATTGCCTGGGTTGGGTTCAAACTTGTGACCCTCCTGCCTCAGTCTCTTAGAGTGTGGGTTACAAGGACGTGGCCCCATGCTGGTGGGGCTCCGCTTTGGGGTTTCACCTTCTACAGCTGTAGACACTGTGTGATGACATGTACCCGCCACCCCTGTACCCTGCGGTGTCACACCTCCTCCATGAGCGCTCCCCTCCCACCAACCCAGGGCACCGCAGATCTCTGCCCCTCGAAGCCAGGGAGGGGCACAGCTGTATGGCGTGGCTTTCCAGGTGAGCTTCTGAGAACATATGCTTACATTTTGCTCTGGGTTCTCGGGGCTCACAGCTCATTTCTTGTCTGATGCTCACGGATTGCTAAATGGTCTCCTGAAAGACACCCCGCTGCTTTTAGCCCGAGGCAGCCTTTCGTGTGGATGAGTTCTGAACTCACTGGGGGAGCACGAAGGAGCAGGGTCATACAGCAACGTGCGCTCGGCTGGTAACAAACCCCCAAACCCCCTTCTGAGGACGATTCCACACCCCACCAGCCCTGACCGACTTCCTGCAGTTGGTCTGCTGCTGCGGGGTTTGGGCTGCGTCGCTGTGACCAGCAAGGTGACGTCTCTCTGTTGTTCTAAGCTGCATTGCCTGGCGCTGCATGAAGCCGAGCCTCTTCCTTGGCCTGCCTGCCTACCGCCTGTGCGCCTTCTCCAGGGGCGTCTGCCCGACTCTTTCACCATGTGGGTTGCATCCTCTTGCTCAGTCCTGAGGCTTCTTTGTACATCTTGGATAACGGCCCTTTCCATGCAGTGTTTCTCAAGTACCTTGCCCAGGCCAGGGCTGGGCTTCTGGATTTTGTAATAGCATCTCCTGCAGAGAAGTTTCAAATTTTACAAAACTCAACTTACCAAACTTTTCTCTCTTCGATCTCGCTTTTGGTGTTACTTTTAAAACCTCATTGCTTAGGTAAGGGACTGAGAGGAAATTCAGATGTTTAAGGACAACTTATTGTCATATTTTTAAAATGGATCGTGGTGGTTATCATAGCTCTCACAGTATGTAACTCCGTTAATCCTGTTATTTATATTTTTGAGTATATCAGGTTTTATGCTCTTGGCAGCTACGTAAACTTCTGTTGAAGATTTTTAGACAAAAGCAGAGAAATGCTCTGGATGCCCACAGCCATGCAGGCCCTTCAGTGAAGGTGAGCTGAGGTGGTGCCAAGTGGGACCCTGCTCCACCAAGGACCAGCCTGGGCCGTGTGGGTCCCCAGCTCCCTGGGCCCAGCATCCTCATCAGGCAGATGGGGCTGGTGGAAGGACGTGGGGGACCTGTGGGCCACAGGAGCAGCACAGCTCGGGGCTCCTGGGTAAACCATTTTACTGTGAACCCCATCTGTGTGGAACCCTGAGCTGGGGGCTGTGGGTGCTAAGGGGTGTGGGTGCTGCCCTTCAGAGAAAGGTCCAGCTGTTCTCCTGAGGGCGGCCTCAGAACATCCCAGCTGCAGTTCCTGTACCCTGGGGCAGCACATCTGTTTGGGCTGCGTGGAGAGGACTGGACGCCAGAAGGGAGTGGCATCCCCAGAAGGCCTCAGGCCTCCTTGTAACTGAACTGAGTCCCACCCCATAACATCTGGCCCACTGGAAGCCACTGGGAACCTGACTCCCCAAACCTCCATGCGGCCTTGCTTGGTGCTGCCCAACCCCATGACCAGGCCTCTGAGTCAGTGGCTGTGCCTGAGGGGCAGACTGCATGCACCCCCCCAGCCTGCATGGAGTCTCTCCTGTGTTACTAGCAGTGTGTAGGAGGTGCAGTTTGGCCACTCCCAGCCTGAGAGTCCACTCAGGTCGGGACACCCTGGCCTCTCTGCTTGTGACATGGGGTCCCGGTCACATCTGCTCCTGGTGAGGAGAGGCAGACATGGAGCCCACCAGTGCTGGCTGCTGTCAGGGCCATGGAGAGGGAGACAGGGCAGACACACCTGGCATGGACTGGAACCCACTCCAGTGTGTCTCCCTCCCCACCAGCCAGGGCCGGGCAGCATCACGGGTCCACCCATCTCCAAAGGCCGTGAGTGCCCGGCTAGGACTGGGCCATCGCACTGGTCACTCAAAAAGGGTTTCAAGAACCAAGACCATGGTGTGGTGTTCGCACAGGGTGAGGGACCGGGAGGGCCAGTGTTGGCCCAGTCCCTGACTCCTGGAAGCTGACCTCAGAGCTATGCGCTGGCCGCAGAGCTGCCCCACCAGCCATGTGCCTGTGCACAGCCTGTGTGAAACACACCAGGGCCCCCACATTTCCCGAGGATAGGCAGTGGCTCCGTGGGTGAGTGGACCCCACAATTTGAATCCAGAACTGGGGAGAGTGTGTCACAGTCTCACAGCGCCCCTCCTCAGCAGCACAGGCTGCAGTGGGGCTTCGGACAGTCGTCAGGACCCCGGTAGGGGGCCTTCTCTGGCCATGATGCATGTCCTACTGGCAATTGGAGACCTTGGGTCTTCACATGCAGATTTATGCCAAATGAGATGCAAATCAAGACGTTGTGCTCTTAAGTCCTGTTCCCCCCCCCCCCCCGCTCCTAAGATAATGACCCTGGGGCCCTCTCTCATCTCCAGGAAACAAAACGTGAGAGAGCCAGGCGGGAAAGGAAGGGAAAGGCGCGAGGCGCTGAGCACGCTTGGGCGGGAGGCAGCGCGGCAGGGGCGAAGGAAGAGGAGAAAGTGGGGCGCGCCAAGGCGGGCAGCGGCCTGGGGCCTTTCTGCAGCTTGGCACGAACACGAATGATATGCAAACGAATGCAAAGCAGATGCGGCCGCGGGACCGCGGCGGCGGGGCGCCGGGATCCTGCGCGCTCCCCGCGGGCGGCCCTTCGCCGCGGGCCCCGACCCGAGAGCGCGGCGATGAGCGCGCGCCCCCTGCCGGCCGCGCACGGAGGTGGCCCCGGGCCCCGGCGGCCCAGCGCTGGGAGGGCGGGCGCGGGGGGCGCGGCGGCCGGAGGAGGCGCGCAGGATCCCCGCCCGCCGGGCGCGGATGCCGCGCTACGAGCCGCGAGCCCAGCGGCCGTGACTCTCCAAGGTGGGTCTGCGCGGCGGCGGGGTGAGCCCGCGCGAGCTCCGGGCGGCCTGCGGCGGGCGGGGTGGGAGACTGTGCCGCGCCCCGCGCCCTGCACCCGCGCCCCTCCCCGCGCACCCCGCGCCCGAGTCTGCGGGGGGCGAAGCCGAGTTCTCCCGGTAGGAGCTCCGGGTAACCGGGCGGCGGGCGGGGTGGGAATCTCGTGGGGCGGGTATTCCGGGGCGCCCCTTCCGCGCCCGAGGCGGCGCGAGCGCGGGGTGCGGGCGGGAGGCAGGTGGCGCAGGCTTGGGCGGAGGCGGCGGTGGCGGTCGCCGCGAGGCCAGACCGCCCGGCGGGTGCGCGCTTTGTTCCCGCGCGGCGAGCCCCGCGTAGCCTGGCGGCCGCCAGCGCCCCGCCCCGCCCGAAACAGAAGGGATAGTGGCCGCCCGAGTGCTCGGACCGAGCAGGACAACAAGGACAGAGCGCCCGCCGGGAGACAGGGGCCGGGACCGGGACCGTAAGTGCCGCGTCGCCGCTTTCGCCGGTCCGCGCTGTCGGAATCTGCGCCGCACCCCACTTCCACTTTGCAAAGTTTGTGCCTGCGGCCGGGGCAGCTGCTCGAGCCGCGTCCAGCCGACTGTACCCTCGGGTGGGTGGGGAGCTCGACCGGCCGGGTAAGACTCAGCTTGGGGCTCGGTCCCCGGATCCTGGGGAGGGCTCCACAACCTAGTGACAGGCGGTGACAGGCGGAGGCCACCCTAGCGAAAAAGACCAGAAGAAGCCTGGCTGAGGAGAAGGTCTGCACCCCTCCCACGCGGCCCTTTCGTGTTTCGACCCCTGAAGTTGCCAGTCAGACCAGGTCGGAGGTGTAGGGGCCCGGGGGCTCCAGGGTGGTGACAGTGAGGCGCTCCGTGGGGTGTCCTCCCCCAGCCCCTGGGAACCGTCCATCTGTGGGGCAGGCTGGGAGCCAGGCTGTGGGAACGTGGGGGAGGTGGAGCCGGCGGAGGACAGATGGCTGGAAATTCAGCCGAGCTGCTGGCTGTGGCGCAGAAGGTACCGGCTGGCGTGCCCAGCTCGAGTGAGTGCCCTGGACCCGCAGCCCGGATGCAGCATGTGCTGGGCCAACCTGCGCGAGGAGACCCTGCCCTCAGACTGTGGCTGTGGTCTAGGCTGCTCCCGAGCTTGGGGTGAGGTGGGGGGCTCCTTGGGAAGAGGACGTCTTTGCTGGCATTTGCGTGGCGGATCTCAGTAACTGTCAGGCTGATTCTTCGACCCCACAGCCAGGATGTCGCCCCATTATGTGTGCTGGGTGTGGGTTTCCTCTCTGGACCCAGAGGCGGGAGGTTCCCAGGGCACTGATGGGAGAGGGCTGGCCAGAGACAAAGGGGCGGTGACGTCCTGGCGCTGGCCTTGCGAGTTGCTGGGAGGTCTGGGAAACTAACTCCTGGAGGCTGGCTTCCTCCCTCTGGCAGACCCCACTCGGTGGGCAGGGCTGCCCAGCATCCGCTTGCTGGCCAGGCAGGGTCTGGAGGCCTGTGGGCAGCTGCCAGGCTGCCCGGTGGAGGGTGGCGTGGGGTGCGTGGGGCTCTGATGGCCCAACATCATCCTCTGGGTGGCCTTGGGAAGGCGGACAGGGCGGCCCTGTGCCGAGAGCCCCTGCTGAGAACCTGTCTACCGAGCCACTGGCCAAGCAGGAAGGACCATGGCTGCCAGCCCCACCGCCCTCCTGCGCTGAGTGCTGAGCCCTGAACACTGGCCCTGGGGAGAGGGGAGTGGGGGCAGGGGCAGCAGATGTGGCAGACGGTGCCGGAGTGAGGCGATGTGGGAGGGGGAGGACAGCGCATCGCACCCATTTCCTGGGGAATCCGCCGCCTGTGAGCTCTGTGTGACGGGAAGGGAGGGTCCTGTGAGCTGTACTGGCCCTGGGGCCAAGGACCGCCACATGCCAGGCCAGGACACCCCAGAGCTCTCCCATGTCACCAGGTTATCCGTGTAATTCAGTTACCAGCTCCAGGAAATCTCCCCAATTCAGCTCCACGTATTTTCATTTCGGCATGACTGGAAGAAATTAATTTTCCTTCCTACGCAAGGATCTGGAGATGCTGGCGGGCTGGGTCACTAATCCGCAGGACCCAGGCTGGCCTCCGTGGAGGCCAGGCTTCCTGCTGTGCCCTATCCACAAGGCTTCCCTGTCACTTTCTGGAACCATCTGGCACTCCGGGCTGGCTCTCCTCCCCCGCTGTGTTGCGAGCAGGTTGAGTTTGGGACTCTGATTCATCTGCCTCCCACGCATCCTGGGTGGCAGTAGGGTGGCGGAATTGTGCCCTTCTGAGTCTCCTCCCCAGTGGGGAGAGTGGGGAGCAGCTCTGGTTGGCCCCACTCCACAGACGTGTGTGCACACACAGGTGTGCCCAAGGGGGGTGTCAGCCCACACGTGCGGAATGGGAGGCCTGGGTGGAGGACCGGCCTTTTTGTGGGCTCCCTGTCTTGCCTGTCGTCACTTCCCACTGCTCTGTGCTCGCACTCAGGGTCTGCTGTCCCTTGCCGTCGCCAAGCGCAGAGACCTGGGAGGAGCTGGCACCTTCCCTCTCGGTGCCCAGAGAGCTTGTGGTCCTGCTGTGCCATGCCATCCCCATGAGTGAGTGCCAGACCTTGGGGCTCCAGGCACCAACAACGCTGCAGGTGACTAGGGCTGGGGACCCTGTCCTGTGTGCCTCAAGCAGGTGGGGCACAGGGGTACCCGATGTCAGGGCCACTTGCTGCCATGAGGGAAACCTCACCCCCCACCCTGTCTGGGGCTTAAGGCAGCCCCAGCCCCACTACCCCATCTGTCTCCGTGCTGGGTTCCCACACACCCTGCTGGCTGTCCCAGCAGACGCAGCCCACGGCTGGCAGAGGCCCACGGCCTGGCTGTCACTGGGAGGTGGGGTGGCTCTGCTGGAGCCTCTCTGCTGGCCAAGGCACTCCGGTAGTGTTTGCCAACCATCGCACATGCCCTGGGCAAATATTGACTGAACACCTCCTCCTCCACCTCCTCTCCTCCACCTCCTCCTCGCTGGGGCCCAATACCATGGGCCCAGGGGGCCCACACATGGGGTGCCAGGGCTCAGTGCTGGCCTGCGTGTCGCGTTGGGTCCTCATGACAACCCTGGGGTCCCTGCCTTCCTGTAGCACAGCAGCGGGGGCTGAGGCCCCTACTGCGCTCTCTGCCTGCGCTGGAGCCTGGGTGCCCTGGAGCTGGAGGATGCTGTGGGGCCTCAGTCAGGTGCACTGCCCCGTCAGAGGGGGCCAGGGCTCACCCAGAGCCATGCAGAAGGCCTGGGGCTGCTTTCTATTAGGCTGTCGGGTCTGCATCAGGCTGGGCAGCCGCTTGCTGGCTTCTCCTCACTGCGCTCTGCCTCTCAAGGAATGGTTTGAGTCAGGAACCAACACCTCAAATTTGTTTCTGGGGGTTGTGCCCAGTTCACCCAGGCAACAAAAGAAGCCCTGACGCTGCTGCTGCTTAGGGTCCTTGGCTGGGTTCCTTCATGGAGTCCACACGGTGGGTGTGACGGCAGGGGCATGGCCTTAATCCCCTTGGACAGAGCAGAGAACACAAGATGCAGAGGCCCAGGCCAGCCTGGCTGGAAGGGGCCAGTGTGGGGCAGCCATCAGCACCAGGTGGGTGACACAGGGACACAGGCTGGACCCCTGGCTCTGCTGTCTGCTGTTCACAGATGCCTCAGGGGCATCCAATGTCCCTGGGAGGAGAGCAAGGCAGACATGGCCAAGGTCAGGATGCCGTCTGCACATATGCAGCCTGCAGCGCCCCAACCCTGGCCACTGTCGGCCTCTGCGGCTACTGGGCCCCGTGAGGGCACAGTGCCATAGCCCCCAGGCAGCCTTGAGGCTGGTGCTGGGGGCAGCAGCAGGACAAGATGAGGATGTTGTGTAGGGCAGCAGAGGCCACTTGCAGGCCACTCCCAGACACCCTCAGAGCTGCGCAAGGGGACTGGGTAATAAGCAACTCCTGAAGGTCACAGGTGGGACAGTGTGTGTCCTCATGACAGGCGGGGATGTCGAGGGCCCTTCACCTGGCCATAGCCTCTGGCTCTTCCAAGGCCATGGGGAGGGGGAGCAACCCCCGTGTCTGAGCCCTCCCCTCAGTGTGTGACCTGTTCACCTGCCCTGTCATCGGGTTCTGGGTGGGAAACGCAGCCTCAGCTACTGCCTCTTCCCATCACCCAGAATGTGCAGACTCCTGGGGTGCAAAGCAGTGTGGGCAGGCGGCTGCACCCCGGCCTTGCCTTGGAAGCTCACCACCCCAGGAGCTGCGTCCCTGTGTTCCTCTCCATTTTCCCGTGCCCTGAGCGTTGTGGCACCACCGCTCCGTAGTCACAGGAGTGGAGTGCTCACATGTTGGCTGCAGGCGTCATGGCTCTGGCCTCCAGGTGACAGGGCCAAGGCCCCTGTGCCAGGCCCCTTGCTCGAGGAAAGAGACCAGCAGACTGCAACCACTTCCTGCATTTCCCTAATCCCACTGTGATGCGGATGTCTCTGGGTCCCTGCTCTGCGTGCAATGGCCCTGAGCCCAGGCCTGTAGTCTCTAGGTCCAGCAGGTGCTGCCCCCAGGCACCACCCTGCCCACAGGTCTCGAAGCTCAGGGCTCAGGGAACCTTCCCAATGACCACAGGAGCAGGAGAGGTGACCACTGTAGGCCTGGGGGGAAGCACAGCTGGGAAGGAGGGAAGCAGGATCCCAGGCTGGGGGATGTTGGCCTTAGTCCCTGGGCCTCGGGGCCAGCCGTGGAGGGCACTGTGGGTGACGGAGACTGAAAGGGTGTCCTGCGGCAGCTAGGAGCATGGGGGCCTCTCCCCCAACTGCCTGCTGTTGCCATGGTTCCTGTGGTGCCACAGCACTTGGTCCACACATCTGGGGCGGGGGGTGCCCACGTTCCCAGCGACACGCTTGCTCGGTGCCTGGGAAGGGGCTGAGTGTGCGTGGTGTACACAGGCCGGGGCCTCGTGACTGGCATTTCCACGTCCACACTTTGTCCACACCAAGCTGCGTAGCCATCCTTCACTCCCCTGCGGGGTTGGCCGGCCCAGCTGTGTTTCTGCAGTCTGTGGGTGCTGTGGGTGACACTTGTGGGTGTGCGTGATATGTGTTGTCATCCCTTGGGTGCAGTCCCCACAGTGGGCCCTGGGCTGTTTGACCTCCAGGGCCTTGTCCCCTGGGTGCCAAGCAATGGGTCAGGAGCTTTCAATTGCCGGGTCCAGCCGGCCAGGGACGTCCTTGCCAGGTGCCAGGGGAAACTGTTTGCATAGCCATGACCCAGCTGCCTGCAAGCTGTCATCCTATTTGGTTCCACAAACAGTCATTGGATCTCGCCAGCACCTGCTCCCACCCCCCAGGCTTGAACCAGATTCTGTACCTGGCTTTTATGCTTGCCCCTGGATGAGGGGCTGGGGGACCCCTTGGTGTCCAGAAGCAGAACAGAGCACACCTGGGCCCTATCCCGCCTGCCGTCCATGCCACCCCACCTTCCTAGCCATCCCTGCTCGGGGCCTTTGCACCCTGGTTCCCTCTGTTGAAGACGCTCCCCTGGACACATACACAGCGCCACCTTCCTCCCCTTCAGGTCTTTCTCAAAGGCTCCTCTTCAGTGGCACCCACAGGCCCACCTCTTCTCCCCCCCTGTATTTTCCTGCTGGTTGCAGTCACTTCCCCTCTGGTCACTCTATTTAGTGGGTCTTGTCTGTTCCATGCCCCTGACACCTGGGGTCCTGAATTACAGGGACCACACCTTGCTGGCAGGGTTAGGGGCCTGGACCGTGCAGGTGCCTGGGAAGGTTTCAGGGTGGTGCCCATCTGCCTGCAAGCTGCCGGGGTGTTTGATCCCGTGCTCAGCCACCAGGTTCTTTCAGCTGGCTTTGGGGTGGGGGCAGCTCAGGCTAGTGTGGCCAGCTGGTCCTCAGCCTGAATCTTTCCCCTTTAGACACATATCCTGGGGCTCTCCAGCCAGGCAAGGGGCCCAGCCCAGGGGCAGCGCTGGAATCACCACCCCAGCATGCCAGCAGGTCCTTGGGGATGGGGCCCACCTGATGTTGTCTGCCGAGGGTGTCAGGGCCTCTGAGGGCATCCAGAGCTGTGCAGGACGGTGGTACCATAGCCACCACTTTTCATGAGCAGCCAGAGTGACCTTCTGCCTGAAGGAACCAGCCAGGGTGGCCTGGGGTCTGCCTGGCTCCAGGGGGCTCTGGCCACTGCGGCCCCAGCTGCCATCTCCCCCTACCTGGGACACCCAGGCTGCACTGCGAGCAGTTGGTGGTGTAGGGGGTGTAGACAGAGGCAGGGCCCTGCAACGGGGACCCATGTGCAGGGCAGCACTGATTCACTCATGTGGCAAGTGATGCTGCACCCTACCTCGTCCAGCTCCTGGCAGGCAAACACTGCCCTTGGGGACAGTGGTGGTGTCAGAGAGAAGCAAGCAGAGGGACATAGGGACAACTTCTGCTCCTGGGGTGGTGCAGGCCGAGGCAGCCACCTGGGTAAAGGGACAGGATGGCTATTCCAAGGCCTTGGGGCAGGAGCAAGCCTGGCCCAAGGAGGGACAGTGAGGGCCCTCAGAGTGGAGATGCCCCTGGAGGCCATGCTGGAGGATGCAGGCTGGGGCCAGACAGGCGTGGGAACAAGAGCGTTCCCCACCGACCCGGTGTGGTACTGGAGCACCGTGGGCCTGGCTAGGGCTCCCCACTCCAGCCTGAGCTGCGGGCTTTCACCTAGTTGGGAAACCGAGGCTCCAAGCGCCCCCTGGAGACCACGGGCGGCACTGTGGGACGTCCTGCCTGGCCTCCCTTGCCCCTCACCAAGGCTGTCCCCAGGTGGCGGAGACAGGCTGTGAGAGCCAGCAGGCAGGGGACACGGGCTCAGCTGCTTATCCCCTAAAAGCAGCAGCACAGAGCAGGAGTGGCACAGGTGTGTGAGACCCAGCCACAACCCTGGGTGTCCTGCAACACAGGTGCCAGAGGGGACCCTGAACTCAGCCCCCACCGGTTCCACACACTGAGTTACACTGGGGTCCTGGGGCGAGGTCTGCACGCAGGCCCAGACAGGCAACTTCTCCCAGCCTCGGTTTCCCCACAGCCCCTCCCGCCTGAGCTGTCCCTGCGGGCAGAGGCTGTCGCACCGAGGGGCTCCCTCCTGGCATGCGCAGGCTCCTTCCTGGGAGAACCCCAAGGCTGCTTGGTGGGGCCGGATCTGCTGACAGCCCCCCGAGAGCATTTGGAGGAATGAGTCAAAACATCCAGAAGGTTCCGCCTGGGGGGCAGGGGCGGGGCCAGCTCTGTGTCTCCCCCGGAGCAGCTGCTGCCCCGGCTGTGGCGACTCCGTGCCAGCGCTTGGCCCATCTGGCTGCCTGGCAACTTCCCAAGACTGGGCTGGCAGAGTGATTGGCAGAACGATGGGACCCCATCCGGCACCCCCACACGTCAGGGACACTGGGTGATACCCCCCCAGCAGTATGGCGGAGAACCCTCACCCTGACATGACCCCAAGAGTATGTGGCAGCCCTGGTTACTGTCCTGCCAGGATGGTCCCCATGCTTTCCTTGCCCTGCCTCTGGCACTGTGGGTGGAGGACCCCACAGCCCTGGAGCAGAGGACACCCGGCCAGGCAGCAGCGTTAGCGGTGTGTCCTTCTGAGCCCCACCCTGTTCCGTCTGCCTGGCTCCGAGAACCCCTGCCTGACCAGCTTTCTGGGTGCTGGAGCTGTTCCTTCAGTCTCAGTGGCATTTGTGCCCTGGTCTGGGGCACTGGGAAGGTGGGCACAGGCTCAAGGCCCACCCTTGACACTCCTCGTCCCACCCTGGACCCACCCTGGCCATGCTGACTTCAGGAGTGTGAGCATCATGGGCCCACACCTGCCCCATCCTCAGAGCTGGCTGGTGGCTCCTGTGGTCGATGCTGTGTTCCCTGTCCACGGTCTCAATGCATTGTCCCTGCGAGAGATGCAACCACCAGGCCCTGCTCAGCTGCCTGCACTCCAATCCTACCCTATCCTCTGGGTGAGGCTGCACAGAGCCCTTGTCACCTTGGTGCTTGGACCCCCCTCCATGTGCCACAGCCCCAAGGGATGGGCCTCGGGGGGCACCCTGCTCTGCACCCCTCTCAGCGGGGAGCCCAGCGTTCTGACCACAGCCTAGCCCTGCCCCAGCAGCCCCAGTGTGTGAGGGAACTGTGTATGGAGCTGTACCCCTGGCAGTGGTTTGATTTCAGCACATGTAGGCTCTGGTTACGAGGCTTCCAGAGAGGACCCAGACCTCAGGACACTCGTGGTCAATGGCAGGGGGTGCACGGGGTGGGGGTATGCGCTCACCCAAGTGGGTCTAAGGCCCCCAGTCAGGTCCTACTTGCAAATCGAGGGCAGCAAGGAACTGCCAGGCCGCCCAGCTGAGGAGGAGGAGGCTGTGGGGTGGAGCGGCACCAGCCTTACACCTGTGGCCATGGCCTCCCTTGCTGGGCTGCGTGGCCTCAGCTCACTCGGTCCCTCCTCGTGGGCTCTGGGACTTCAAGGTGGGGCTGGGCCTGTGTGACAGGGTTTCTCGAGCTTCCTGGGCCGTCCCTGCAGTGGAGATTGCAAGGCTGCTCCATCCCGTCCTCACTTAGAGACTCACTGGCTGTCAGACAGAATCAGTTGAAGTTTAATACCTGTATACCTCATAGTAAAGGCCTGGGGTAGAGGCCAGGCCAGCAGCACACAGGGTCCCGCCTGATGCAGACCCAGGCCCAGAACTTGACATTGGCTAGGCTGTTGTCTTTGTGCCAGCTGTGACGTCGGGAGAGGGCATGTGGATGGGCCACACACACCAGTGTGTGTGGGGTGGGGAGTGGCACCAATGTCAATGGAAGCGTGTTCCCTGGGGTCGCACCTCCACTCGGCCACAGTCACACCCAGCAGCCCTGCCACCACTGACCTGATTCCTGGGGTCCCCTTCTACCACACAGGCCACAGGACTTACACGGGGCATGGGGTGTCAGGAGGGGGCTGCAGGCCGGACCCACCAGGGAGGCCGGGGAGGAAGTGCCCACGTTGCTACAGGACCAGGAAATCCTGGCTGGCAGGGTGCCACCATCCTCACCAGCCAGACATGCTTCGGATCCTTGCCAGGCAGGGTGGGGGTGGGGGTGGCACCGGCTTCCCCACTCCATGCCATCCTTCCTGCTGCCTGCGTGTAATTAACAGAGTAATTAAAAACAGGATGAGTTAATTGGTATTCATTTATGTGGCAGATGTTTTTAATTGAGGCAGGAAACAATTTACCTGTTTACATAAACAATGGCAAAGGCAGCCTTGTAAAACACATTTTTTACGTCTGCCTCCCCCGCCTAAAGAGAAGAATCGAAAGTGCCCGTCCCGGTGGTCCGGCCCCAGCCTCGGCCTGTGGAGGAAACATCTGTACCGGGCTTGTTTCCTCCTGCAAAGACAGGGAGGTGGTGTCCCTAGGTCTGGGGCCCGGTGGCCCGTGGGGGAGACCCCAGCCTTGGGGAGGGCCAGGCAGGCTCGGCGTTCCAGGCGACACTGTGCAACAGGACAGTTGCCACCCAGCACGGTGGCTGAGATCCAATGAAATCACCTTGGTGCCACTTGTGCAGGCCTGGAGCTTCACACTGCGCAGCACTGTTTCCCCTGGGACGAAAGGGCACTGTGACCGGCCCAGGGCAGGGCGCTGGGCTGCCTGGCTTCGGCCTGCAAGGGGTGCTCAAGCGAACAAGGCTGGGGACTCCGCCTGTCTGTAGATGGGATCCACTTGGCAACTGCCAGGCCCTGGACCTGCTGCTCTTCAAGCTGAGTCCCTGAGCCCATGGGTGACCCTGATATCTGGGGTGACACCTGGGGGAGGGGAAACCGAGGCTCGCAGGCTCAGAACAGGGTTGTGGGCCAGCAAAGGTTCCTTGACTGCGGTGGAGATGCCTACTTTGCCATCCATGGCAGCAGCTGGCTGAATAGTGGCCCTGGTGTCTGGAGGCACCCCGGCTCAAGGTCGGGGGGCCGTATTTCCTGGACCCTCGCTCCCAATGCCACGCTGCCATATGGGGCTGCACTGTGCAGTCACCCAGGCATCAGGCCATCCTCACCTGCAGAAGGAAGTATGGCAGGCAGAGGTGGCAGCTCGGGTTCCACAGGCCGTGTGGGACCTGCGCTGTCCATGCACACATCAGGCATCCGAGTCGGCCTGGAGCCTCTGCTGCCCGAGGAGGCACTCCCGACCTGCCGGACCCTTGGCCCCACGTGAGCAGAGCCTTGGCCCTCGCCTCGGGCTCAGCGGCCTGCCCTCTGCTCAGCATCCTGGCCTGGCCTCTGCTGACTCCAGGCTCACCACAGTCAGGACGGGGAGGCAGGATTCACATCCAGGCCCAGGTTGGGCTCAGCAGGTAGCCTGGTGCATCTGTGCATTAACTAAGGGCCTCCCTGCAGGGCTGGGCTGGGGCGGGGCTCCCTTGGATGTCACACCGCCACTGAGGGGAGGTGCACAGAAGGCCGTGGCCAGATCCTTGCCCTGCCACTGTTCAGGCTCCGCTTCTTGGCCCCGCAGAGGGGCTGTCCTTGGCTGGGGTCGGCATCTCCTGGTCAGGGAGAATCACATGTGCATAGGTGCGTGTGTGTGCGCACATGCATACAGGTGTAGCAAACACGTGTACATGTGCAAGCGTGTGCCTTCACATATGCATGGGCACCCACATATACACGTGAAGGCATACATGCATGTCCACAGTGCACACACACGATCATACGTGGGTATGCGCGCGCGCACACACACACATACACACACACACAGGAGCTGAGCCCAGACACAAGCTCAGGCCTGCCCGACCTCAAGCTACGGTGGGGGCTGTGTGTGACTGCTCCCACCTTGAGCACCCTACAGCCCTCGTGGGCCACCATGACACTCGGTAAGGGGGAGCCTTTGTGACATCCTGAGAGACCATGTGCAGGACCCTAGGGGGTGGCCCCGCTCAGCTGAGGGCCCCCAGGGCAGCCCCTCTGTGCCCAGGCACCCACCCGCTCACAGCCATCCTTCTGCCCATCCGCCTGAGCGTTCGCACCCACTGAGCCCTGCAGGGAGCGTGGGAAGGGACCAGATGAGCCCGGCCTGGTGTGCCCTCCTCCCACCACCCTGCCCGGCCGGCCGCCTCCTGGCAGCGGGCGGCCTAGATGGCGGGTTCACCTTCCCCAGCTCTCAGGGAGCTGTGGCCGTGCGGCCGGCAGCTGGGCGGGGAATGTGCTTCCTCCAGGCGAGCACGGCCGCGGGTGAGCAGCCCTGGACATCTGGATCCCATCTGCGGCCCTCGGGGAGCACAGGCGGCTCCATTCCCAGCGGCTCCGAGCCCCTCCACAGGCAGGGCGCCAGGAAGGGCGGGCTTGGCCTCCACCAGGCCGCATCGGCCAAGGTCTGGCTCGCTGCAGCTGTGGGCTCCCGGCCGACCTGAAGCCTGGTCCTGACAGAGGAGAACTAGCAGGGGCAGCAGCTTTGGGCTCTCCGGGACCCCACACATGCTCTGTGTCCATTTCCCTGTGTGGTGTGACAGTCCCATCCCGTGTCAGCACAGGATGTCCATGGCTCTGTTTGGGCAAGAGGGAAGTTCAGGCCAAACGGGAAAGTGCCAGCCGATCCCTTTCACAGCATGACCTCAGCAGATCTGTGGGACTTGGACCCCCCCATCAGAGAAGCTTATGACGAGCATGTGAGTGGACTCCCGGGTGTCCCCTCAGGGTCTGGCCTCACCAACAGGTGCATGGTGTGTCCCTGGTGCTCTTGGCTGTGTGTGTCTTTTTCATTGCTGTAGAGTGTTCTACCACGTGACTGAACCACAATGCACAGTCATTGGAGAGGTCCAGGCTGGGCCTCTTGGGATGATTAGCTCATAAGATGTGAGGCTGTTGGCTCTGCATTTGACAGGGAAAATGCTGGGCTGGGGTGCAGCCGTTCAGATGGGCAGGTGCACCCCCAAGTGTCCAGCCTGTTGTGCCCACTGTGCGCCTGTCCGGGGCCTCCTGGGCTGGGATTGCCAGGATACCACCCAGGCTCGGGGTCAGACAGCCGAGGGCAGAGTGGGGGTTGCATCCTTGCCTGGCTGCCACTCTGCCAACAGTGAAGTCTCAATGCTGGGCTCCGAGGTCCAGTCCAGCTCAGCCACGCCCACTGCCCCCAAAGCTCCTGATCTCGGACAGCTCAGTGCTTCTGGCCAGGCTGGACCAGGACCCCCTATGCTGAGGGCAACATGGTCACTGCCACTGTATGCTGGACTCCGTCCCATGACCAGGCTCCAGGGCCAGCGCTGCCGGTGCACAAGAGACCCCTGCCCCAGGCACTGGCCTCCCCCGCCCAGGAGCCACCCTGCCCTACAGCCACACTACCCACTTCCCTTCCCCTCGTCAGAGCCAGGTTACCACAACCCAGGTCCTGGTCCTTTCGTCCTGCCCTGGCACCCTGAGAGCAGAACAAAGAACAGTGTAGGTACTCAGGGTGCTGCAGGAGGTTTGCTGATCGCCACCACACCCTGCCTTTCCCAGGTCCACCCAGGACCACAGAAGCAGGCCTGTGGCGCTGAGCACTCAGGGTGCAGAGCCCACGTCCCCAAGCTGGCTCAGCAGGATGTCCCCGTCACGAGTCCTGGCAGGCTGTGGGCACACATGGGTGGTTTCCCTGTTGCACTGTTCATGGGGTGACGTTGGTTTGCGAGGAAGTCAGGGTTCCTGGGATGAGGGCGCAGGGGTGCTCTGGGCTCCGAGGGACCAAGACAGGACTCAGGAGGCCTTGCCTGATAGGGCGTCTCTGGGGACGTCCTGGTCAGCACCAGCCTCCCTTGCTGTGAGGTGCAATGATGGCATAAGCTCACAGTAGTTCTGGGGTCCTAGGCCAGCACGGATGCCCCCTGTCTGCGTGCGTCCCTGGGGCTTGGGCCTGGTGCCCAGACCTTCACGTGGGGTGGCTGTGGAGGACCCTGGGCTGGGACACCAGGCAACCCCTCATCAGCCCCTTGAGGCTGTGGGTTAGCAGGTGATCACTGAGCTCCTCTGCATGCCCCGCACCATGGTAGGTGCTGGGGATGTGGCCATGGGTGACACAGAGCCTGGCCCTCTGGAGCTGACCTGCAGACAGATGGCATGAGAAAATATGGAAGGGCAAACTCAGGGGGGACCCTGAGACCTGAGGCCATGGTTCTAGGGAAAGAGGCATAGATGTAATGGACTCAAGGGCAGATGGGGGCACTGCAGGAGCCAGCATTGCTGCAGAGGCGACATCAGTGCAAAGGCCCTGGGGCTTCGAGCTCAGGCCTGAGTGAGGGCAACAGGCTTTTGGCTGTGGGATGCGTCCCAGGGCTCAGCTGACCTTAGGGTTGTAAGGTAGCTGTGGGGGCCCTGCCCTGGTGTCCTCCCTCCACTTGCTTGTCCTCACTTTTCCACCAGGAAGATGTCGCACAGGAGGAGAAGGCAGCAGCCTGGGTGGCTCCTGTCTCTGGTCGCCTGGCACCATCAGTCACCCTCACTATTGTTGGGGTGAGGAGCCATGTGCATCCTGGCACCACACCATGTGTCCCTGACCCACAGGTGGGGAAACTGAGGCTGCCCTCCCAGGTCTCAGCCTCCAGAGCGGCCCATTCACATCCAGGTCAGGGAGGAGACCAATGCACAGCACTGTCCTGGGGTGTGGCCCAGTGCCTTTGACCGAGTGCATGGTCACCATGGGGAAACTGAGGCATGGTGCTGTCCTGGGGTATGCCTTTGACAGTGTGCATGGCTGCCAGGCCCAAGCCCCTTCCTGGCCCCACTTGTGCAGAGCCCCTGCCCATGCCAGGGGTAAGCTGAGTCCACAGGGACGGCCTGGCACCCACGGACTTTAACCCCATTGTGCCTCAGTTTCCCCATCTGCCAACCTCACAGAGCAATGGAGGGGAGGAATGAGGTGGTGTATGGGTCGGGCCCGACACCCCAAGGACCAGATGCAGCAGCTGGGTCCCCAGCCTGCCCACCTCACTGTCAGGGTGTGGGGCTCATGCAGGGACAGCAGCACAGAGCCGGGCTGCCTCCTTGAGGGCTCAGGACGCAGCCAGTCTGGGCCGGGCCAGTTCCCCAGGGCCTGGCACAGGACAGTGATGGATGGCGGGTGGCTTGGCCACTTGGGCACATTCTACCCTTTCCCACCACAACCCTCCCGCCCCCCTGACAGGCTGGTAATGGATTGGATCTGCTGTCTGGGAAGGCGTGGGGTCCCCAGGCGCATGGGGCCTGGGAATTCTCCGGGCCAGGACAGGCAGGCCGAGGTGGCGCCTTGCATACCCTGGGGATTGCAGGCTCCTGAGTGCTGGCCTGGCCCGGGAGCACGTCAGGCCAAGTGGGAGGGTGGAGGGCCTGTCACACTCTCCCTGCTCAGCTCTTGCCTCGGTTTCCAGGCCCCCACACACAAGGGGAGTGGCAGCGTCCACCTCCAGGGGCTGCGTTCAGAAGCAGTTTTTTATCTATGGCCACACCACCCTGAATGACCAATCTCCTCAGCATGCAGGATTTTTTTTTTTTGATGGGTTTTTTGCTTTGTTTTGTACTTTGGGAGTTTTTTGCAGTCCTGGAATTGAACCCCGGGTCTTCACACTGAACTGCATCCCCAGGCCTCTTCAATGTTTGCTTTGAGACAGAGTCTTGCCAAGTTGCCCAAACTGGGCTTGAACTTTCAACCCTCCTGCCTCAGCCCCTGAGTGCTGGGACAACAGTGTGCACCCCTGGCCTGGCTGGAAATGCACTTTTCTGCATGGGCTCGGGCTCTTTTGGGGCTTGTTGTGACCCCAGGTCTTCACCTGGTGCCCCACTTCTGATCCAGGGTCACATGAGGCATCCGGAGTGCCCCCCTCCTCCAGTGCTTTTCTGAGCCAGGAGGGGCTGTGGCACTGGAGGCCCATGACAGCTTGCCACCCAGGACTCTCTACCTGGGGACAGGTGTCCCTGACCCTTCGGGCCCCACACTACCTCCGCACATGGAGCTGGGCTCAGTTCAGGAGCTGGGCTCAGTTCAGGAGCTGGGAGTTGGGTCCCAGCCCCTGTGGACATGACCTGTGGGGACACAGCCCACTCCCTCAGTTGTAGGTGGCACGGAGAAACCAGGTCCCAAGTGCCTCCTCGCAGCACCCCAGAACTTCCTCCTGCCCTACCTGGGATCCAGGGCCTCCACGCCCCCAGCTGCAGCTATTCCCCAAGGCGGTCAGGCCTCTGGGCACGCAGGGCTCGTTGTGGTCATAGCCAGCCTGGCCCTCGGGCCACAGCCAAAGCACTTGAAGTTCAGCCAAGACTCACGTGGCGTCATCCACGGCAGTCCCTATGAGTACAGCCCAGGGTGGGACGGCTGCAGCATCGCCACCAATTCCCTGCGAGATTTCCCAGGCCAGAAGCTCCGCCCGCAGCCTCAGGCTGCCTCTCCACACACTAATCTGAGCGCCCAAAGTCGAAAAGCACTGGGGACAAAAAGAGACCGTAAGGCCCTAGTGAGCTGGCACTGTGTGACCTCCAGGAGTTGGGCCAGGTCTGGCACCAATCCCATGGAGTCTGCAGGACAAAGCATGTACGGGGAGCTGGGCTGCTTTGACCTGTGGTGCTGTCCTTTCTGCCTGGGTGTGTGTGTGTGTGTGTGTGTGTGTGTGTGTGTGTGTGTGTGTGTGACACCGAATCCCTGCCAGTCACTGGGCACCAGCAGGGCACCATGTGTCCCAGCCTTGGTGTCTGGAACACCGTGGACACAGGTGGTGTCCCATGAGCATTCACCGAATGATTCTGGGTGGGCTGTGTCGCCGGGGGTGCCAGGTGCTTAACGGCCCTTGTGCCCATGTGGCACAGCCAGTCACCTTGTGTCCTGTGTGTTTCTGGCCTAGCTTCTCCACGCATGTCTGTCATGTTGGTTCCAAGCCACCTCTGCAGAAGGGATCTGGAAACCCTGAGCAGCGGTGTCCCCAGTGTCCCAGGCCTGTGACCCAGAGCCAGTCTGGCATTTGGAGCACCTGGCCCAGCCCCACCTGCTGCTGGCCAGGGACGCCCGGTCAGATGGGGTCCGTGAGGCTGGGCCACTTCCCTTGGGGGCACCTGCACATTTGCCTTCTTTGGTTGTCACCAGGCCTGGCCGCTGGCCCTGCAGCAGGCACGGCGTTGACAGGTCCCCACAGCTGCGGCCACACGTGTTGCCCAGCCATCAGCCTGGGACAGGCATTGGGGGAGGTACCCTGAGAGAGGGCAGCCAGCGGCTGCAGCTGAGGACAGCAGGTGCTAGGCCGGGCATGGGTAGTGGAGGAGGGCACATCCCCACGTCTCCGGGCTGGCCTTTCCCTGCCAGTGGGGGTGCCGTCCAGTGCTGGTGGGGATTGTCCTGTTGGCCGCCGTCCCCCAGGCTAGGAGATCCAGACCCTCATGTGCACACAATGGTGCCTGGGCACTGGGCCAATGGGGGACACCACAGTGGCAGAGACAGCTGGCAGGCAAGCAGGCCCCAGTTCTAGCTCCACCAGCTCTGCCCAGCGGCATGGGGTCCCCTAGCCCACTGTGTCCTGAGGAGCCAGGCCCTGGGTGTCTCTTTGCCTGGTGCGGCAACCCTGATGGTGACACAGGGGTTCTCAGCCCCACTTTGAGAGCAGCCTCTGGCTTGGCTGTGCCTGGCCCTGCCTGCCAGGGGCCCCTGGGGCCCTGCTCTGGGGCCTGGGGAAGTCAGGGGCCCCAGTTGGTGGCGCGCCCCAGCCCTCTTTATCTTCCTGCCCGCTCTCCACTCCCCAGCTGTGAGGGGACTGAGCTGAACCACAGGACCCCAGGACAGGGCCTTGACTGACACAGTCCTGGCCAAGAATGTTCAGCAGCTGGCACGCAGGTCCTGCGGGACACAGACATCAGAGGTTCCCATCCCCAAATGCCACCTTCTTTTTAGCATCAGAAAACTTGGCGACCTCACCTGGGACACTGGGGGCTCAGAGCCTCAGGACCCTCACTGTGGAGCAGCTTGGAGGGACCCTGCCTTTGGGGAGCCATGCACCAGCTGCAGACCAGAGCCAGGTGCCCTAGCTCACCTGGCCTGGCTGTGCTGGAGTCACCTACAGGCTGTGTCTATGAGGGGCCCGGGGCTCCGTGGGGGACGGGGACCCTCACCGCCTTTCTCTCTCTCCCAGCCGACAGGACAGAGAAGGCCGCAGCAATGCCCGACTCCCCTGTGGAGGTGAAGACACAGCCCCGGGCCACACCACCCAGCATGCCGCCCCCACCGCCTGCCACATCCCAGGGGGCCACGCGCCCACCCTCCTTCACGCCGCACACACGTGAGTGGCCCAAAGGCGTGATTGACCCTGATACCATCTTTGTGGCCAGGAGCCCACCCTGCACTGTTTCGGTGTGTGGCTCTGGGCAAGCTCTGTACCCCTGGCCAGCCAAGGTTCTCATTGATAGTGTGGGGTGTACAAGATTTTGACACCAGTGGGCACCCGGAGGGCTGGCTCCCCGTCCCACAGGGGTGTGGGGTATGGCCCTGGACGTGTCAGGGTGAACCGGTCAGAGGCTGTGGGTGGGCTTCCCAGAGCCCTCAGGGTCTCACACGAGTCTGGAGCAGGTGCTGCTTGGCGGGCCACAGCCGCCAAGGGAGCCCTGTCTTTTGAGGCTTTGACCCCAAGACTGGGGTCCCAAGCAGTGAGAAGGGGGCCTGCACAGAAGACTCAGGAGTGCGACCTAGCATCTCCAGGGTTGAGTGGGAGACCCACACAGCCCCACCCACACCACTCCTGCGATGCCCCTCAGGGACGGGGACCTTGGTTCCTTGCCTGGTGACCTGGTCCCCAGCAGCCCATGAAGCCAGATCTGCTCCTCGGCCCCCCTTCCCGGCACTCAGCCCGGAACCTGGCTTTGGCCTCTTCTTCGCTGGCCAGAAGCTGGGCCACCCCAGCTTTGCACAGAAAGCTCTACTCATCGGGAGGACTGGCTAGGGTGGCCGAGTGCAAGGCCAGCCTTGTCCATGGTCAGCAGTGTCAGCATCCCAGCTGGTCTCCTGCTGGAGGTAGATGGAGGAGGGGACGGAGTGCTGCCTGCTCCCGGCTGAGGCCCCTCCAGGGACATCCACGCACAGGCACCTGCAGGAACCTCAGGCCTAACGTCCTCCATACCTTCACCTTTCTGCAGGCCCCGCTCCCTGCAGTAAGGGTCCAGCTGGGTCCTGGTCCCCATGTGGCACCAGCTGGGCCTCTTGCAGTGGGGCCCTGGGACTCAAGGTCCAGGAGGGTGGTGGCCATGCTGGGCCTGCCCTGGGCCATGCCGCTCCAGCAGCGGCAGACACACACACACACACACACACACACACGCACGCACACACATACACATCGACCTCGTAGACAAGGCGGCTGGTGGGCCACTGTCCCTCTCTCCAGGTCAGCCTGAGTGGTCTCACTCCAGTGGTTGGCTTTGAGCTGGTGCAGCAGGTGGGTGGAGGCCGCTGGTTACAAGATGCAGTTGCTGCTGGTACCTGAGCGGGGCACAGGAGCTGGTGCCTGAGGGCTATGGCAGCCCCAGGCAGCAGGAAGAGGTCCAGCACCTAAACAGACACCTACCAAGTGTACTGGGGCTCCAGGTGGGTCGCACTTCCCCGGCTGCCCTGTCCCAAGCACTGTCCTCAGGCGAGGACAGGCCCCAGAATTATACCCAGGGCAAGAGTGGTGTGTAGACCCGGGACAGAGGGTTCCAGCTGCAGACAAGTGTGGTCTGGGTCCCTGTAGCCTGCACTGCCTCAGCCTCTGTGCCCACCTTCCAGCCACACGTGGCTCAACTCCAAGACCAGCCGTGCCAAGGGCTGAGTATCCTATCGGCCAGGAAAATCATGGCCTCAGGCCCAGGGTCAAGGCTGGTCTCACCAGCTCAGCTCAAAGGTGTCCAGGCAGCTGCTGGGGCCTGGTCTGAGCCTATCACTGATGCACACAGGTTGGGCTGGAGGAGCCCTGGGAAGAGGGCTTGCTAAGAACCGGGGGTCCCAACTGCGCTGATGCGGAGGCTGAAATTCTGGTAGACCCCAGGGGTCCTTCCAGAAATGACCTTAGAGACTGTCGCGCAGCCCATCTTTTCCAGAAGAGGAAACTGAGGCCTGAGGGGCATGGCCCAGCCTGGTGGTGCCTCCTGACAGCGTGTTCTTCTTATTTTGCTTACAGATGGCGAGGATGGGCCTGCGACGTCTCTGCCCCACGGCCGTTTCCACGGCTGCTTAAAGTGGTCCATGGTCTGTCTCTGTAAGTAAAATAACAAGAACCGAGGGCCTGCAGAGGCCCCGCACGTCCCCAAGCTCCTCAGAGGGCAGGGCCAGGACCCAGGACAGGAGCCCCACAGTGGCCTTGCACACTGATGCCTCCTCAGGCGCTCTGCTGTGGCTGTCTGGGTGGCAGGCTGTTCCCAGGGCTGTGAGGACAGAAAGGGGCAGTGATGTAGGTCAGGGCACATCAGGCTCCACCACTCAAAGGCCTGGCCTGGCAGGGTAACCTGAGGGTGTAGGGCCACTTGTGCCTCAGTTTCCCCCAGTGAAGCAGACCCAGCCAAAACGCTGAGGATGGACTTCGAGCCATCACTGTGATTCCATGCACCCTTGTGCACTGGGAGCATCTGCCCGGCAGTCGGTTCCCCCAAAACATGCAGAAGGAGGCTGACCTCGGGGCCCTTTCCTGAGACTGAGCAAGCATCCTCCCCAGGCCGCTGAGAGGAGGAGGCTGCAGGGAGGGCATCGGGACAGCTTACGCCCTCCCTCCTTACTGCTGTCGAACTGGGCCCCGGCCTGCACCCTGCGCATGGCCGTCCATGTGGCTGTGTAGCTCCCGATGCAGGCACAGTGGTCTTCCCAGCTCCAGAGCTGCCAACTCCTCCACAGTGAGAGTGGCTCGGGGGCCATTTGTGGGGTTCCTCTGTCCCACTGACCCCGCCAAGGCCGCAAGCCTGGGGAGCCTGGGCTGTCTCCTGGGCCCCCGCACCTCGGCAGGGACACGTGTGCGTCTAACTTAGTAACGCACCTGTCGCGGGAGCGAAGACACTTGTGCCGGGGGCTATTTTCGGCGTCTCTTTAGCAAGCTGCTGAGGCTGCTGGCAGCCGGGAGGACAGACGGCAGCGAGCAGGCCACAGGGACCCGGGTGCCCGGGGCCAGGCTGGTAAGCAGCCTCGGGAGGGTGGCCTCGGGAGGGGCCTGTCTTGCCCATCTCCAAAGGCTCTGGGGCTCACAGGACTCAGGAAACGAGTCCACTGCAATGGTGAGGTCTCCTTGGCAAACGGAATACTCCCTGGTGGGGCTGACAGCGCGTGGCCATCATGGGCCCTGACCAGGCGTCTGTGAGTCAGTAGCCGCTGTGAGGTCAAAGCTCACCTGTGAGAGGGAAAGCCAGCCACAGCAGGGGCCAGGGCTGGAGAGGCCTGGGGGGCCTGGTGCCCGGAGGCAAGAGGGATGCTGAGCCTGGCGCCCTTTCGGGGCCATCCCTACTTGTGTGGCCCGAGTCCAGGTCCTGACTGTCTGTTCTAAGCCTCGGAGGAGCTCACAGGTCATTGGGCCAGGCTGGCAGGCAGGTCCAGCCCTCGAGTGCCCACAGCAGCACTGCCCAGTACTGCAGCCTGAGCAGGGCAGGCCCGGTGCTTGGCTCTCAACCGGAGAGAGTACTGAGGGCGCCCAGCCTGCTGGCTGGTCATGGGAAGCCCCGGGGTGTCCTCAGGGGAGGGGGCTGGAGGCAGGCTCCAAACAGAGGAGACCGGGGCACACGGGCCTCCCCGGGCTCTCCTCTGGTACGTGGTGGATGAGGCGCTGCGGCAAGGCCCTGTGTGACCCAGGCAGCTGTGCCCACCCTCACATGTGGGGCACTTGAAGGTGACCGCCAGACCTGGGGACAGAAGAGAGCACGTCCAGCCTCCCTCAGAGCGTACCTAGGCTGAGATCCTGCCTGGCACCCATGTCGACTGGGCCCCTGGGCCAGCATGGCATGAGGAACAGCTCGGGACTACCCCTTAGCTGTGTCTAAGGTCCCAATGTCCCTGCCCAGCTTTCAGGTTGCAAGCAGCTTCATGCATGGTGGGCCAGCCTGGTCTACCTGGGTGGTCACCTATGGGATCTCAGTGGTGTCTGACCACAGCTAGCAGAGGAGCCTACATGTGGGTAGCCTGACACCCCCATGGCTGGCCATATGGGCCTAGGTCCCCTCCCCAGGCCTTTGGGATGGACCAAGGAGTGACCAGTCCTAGCAGGCAGTCAGCAGAGATTACGCCCGGTCCCTGGTCAGGACGGATGGGGGTGGTCTTCCTGGGACCCCTAGGGTCTGAGCATAGGCAGGAAGCAGAAGGTGCCCGAGACCAGCTCAGCACAACCTGCTGCTCCTGGATAAGGGGACTCCATGCCCCCTCAGCACCCACAGGCCCCATCAGGTCTCCTCACAGAGGGCGGAGGTGGCTGAGCCTCCAGGAATTCGGCCCTGGGAGAAGAGGTGGCCCTGACTGCCCACACTGCATCCCTGCATGCCCAGCTTGGGCCTGGGAACTCGGAGGCAGCACAGCAGGCCAAGGCAGCACCAGGGCAGGAGCAGAGTAGGTAGTGCTGAGCAGGACAGCGCATGCATGCATGTGCGTGTATATCTGTGTACATGTTTGTGGTCCATGGCTCAGTCTGGCTGCAGCCCTGCTGGTCGCTCAGGGTCCCTGAGGCCAGCACGGTACAGACCAATGAGCACAGTGCTGCCGGCCACGATGGCAGCCTCTGCTTCTGTATCTGGGCTGGGGATAAGGGCGTGCCTAGGACGAGACAGCACAGCCCACCAGGGCCCGGGGACACTGACCTAATGCTGGGGCCAGCCAGCGTCTTCTCTTGGTGACAGACAGTGCTGGCCCTGCAGTGTGTACATCAGCTGTCCCTGCCTGTCCCCAGCATGCCCCAGCCCGGGGAAGTCACACGCTTCTGCATGTCCAACCATCTTGGCAGGACCCAGCCTGCTTGTCCTGGAGAGTCCAGTGCTGTGTCCAGCCCATGGGTGATGGGCTGGCTCAGGTTGGGGACATGGCCGGGTGGAGTGATGTGGCCGGGCTGCTGCACAGAGGCAGGAGCTGTGGACCCCTGGGCAGCAGTGAGTGGCTCCTCGTCTCCACCCCCAGGAAGAGGTGACAGGGAGCCAGCAATGGGGGGGCCTGACCTCCGGCTACATGCAGGCTCTGTCACTTAGGGCTCCTGCTGGGCTGTGAGCTTCCCCACAGTGCCCTGGGCACAGCCTTCATCCCAGTGCCATTTCTGGATCTGCGCAGCTGCAGGAACCTCACAGCAACAGGCTCTGCATACCAGGCAGCTCTGCTCTACTCAGCCCAGGATACCCTTCATTCGGTCACGATGTCGCGGTCCCGCTGTGTCACTGCCTCTATATGTCACCACCTGCCTCCCCCTCGCCCCCTGCAGTGATGAACGGGGGAAGCCACTCACCCACGGCTGTGCACGGTGCCCCGTCCACGCCCAATGGCTTCAGCAACGGCCCGGCCACTTCCTGCTCGGCCACACTGTCCACGCAGCACCTGCCCCCAGCCTGCGGGGCCCGACAGCTCAGCAAGCTGAAACGCTTCCTCAGCACCCTGCAACAGTTTGGCAGTGACATCTCGCCTGAGATTGGGGAGCGCGTGCGCATGCTGGTGCTGGGGCTGGTGGTGAGTGGGCAGCCCCCCAACAGGCATGCACACGGGCTCCCTCCACGTGGCTGGGCGTGGTGACAGTCCCCTCGCCCAGATGTGGGTGGTGCTGGGCCGTCCCCGACCCGTAGTCGCTTTCTCCCAGAACTCGACGCTGACAATCGAGGAGTTCCATTCCAAGCTGCAGGAAGCCACCAACTTCCCTCTGAGGCCGTTCGTCATCCCCTTCCTGAAGGTAGTGTGGGCCCCAACCCCACCCTGCGTCTGACTGGTGTCATCCCTGGGGGAGCAGTGCTGACGTCAGGGCAGATTCCTGCCAGTGAAGGCAGCAGACTGGCTGCCAGAGCCGATGAGTTAGCACCAAACTAAGGGCTCTAGGGCAGAGCACTGGGCTCAGCGCTGCATCTTTGATGGCCACAGGCGATGGTCCATGCAACAGCCACCCCCAAGCAGCACTAGGTGCCAGCAGTTGAGATTTAGGGGCACAGCCACAAGTGGCAGACATGTCCTCCCCAGAGCTCTGTGCCAGGTAGGGTGCACCAGTCAGCACTATGGACACCAGAATGGTGGGCAAGGAGGTTGCAGAAGCTCCCAGGGGAGGGGACGCTACATAGGGCTGAGGAGGAGCAGGGAAGGGTGGTGGACAACTGGGGACAGAGCCTTCCGGGCAGCAGGGACAGCATGTGTCAAGGTCCTGTGGCAGGAGGGGCAGCAGGGCCAGCAAGGCTGGAGCCGAGTTCGGGTGACAAGAGGCCAGGGAGGCTGTGGGCATGGACAGGCAGTGGGCACACAGCTAGGCCGCAGGTGGATGAGCAGCTGTCTGAAGAAGGCGCCATCTAGCTCCTTCCAGGGATCCCCAGGTCAAGCTGGAGCAGATGACTGGGCTGCTGCTGTGAAATGGGAAACCTTGCCTCTGGGAGGCATGTGCTGGGGCACAGCACTCGTGAGGCACAATGGCACTGTGGGGTTCAGCGTGTCGCCTGGACGAGGAGCCAAGGGCACGGGTCCTGCTCCCTCCACTCCCATCTTCTCTCCCCATGGCTCCGCCACCCCAGCTCTGTCCAGCCCCACCAGCCCAGCAGCTCCCGGCCTGGGTTCAGTTTCTCTCTGCCCCCACAGGTCTCAAAGGTCATCCCCTCTCCCCCACCCCACACGGTTCATCCTTCCAGGGCCCCAGAGAGGCAGCTTGCCCCCCAGCAGCACAGGTCCTGTCCTCACCAGTCGTGCAGGGCTTGCCCTGTCACCCAGGGTCCCTGGAGCTCTGGCACCGGGGGCATGGCAGCTCCGGCCCGTGGACAAGGCTGAGTTGGGCCGTGGGACCTGTCCCAGGACACGCAGCCCACAGGAACCCAGCCAGGCACTCAGCATCACCTGGAGCTGCAGCAGGTGTCGCGGCTCTGGCCCTCGTGGCTGCTTTGCAGATGTCCCAGTCCTGTGGGAGGAGGCTCTGGATGTCCCAAAGCACCGGCGCCTCCATGCAGAGGTGGAGCGGGACCCAGGGTCCCGTGGCCAGTGCTCGGTGCTCCTGGGGACAGAGTGGGGACCCAGACCCTGTTCTGGGCAGGCAGGGCCGCCCCCATCGAGGGCAGTTATGTGTCTGGACCATGCCATGGGTGCTGCCTGTCCCCGGTCCCCGGTCCCCGCCTCCCTGCCTGATCGCTGTGCTGGCCAGACGCCAGCTTTTCAGAAGCTGGGACAAGCTGCCTGCTGCAGCCTTGGCTCCCAGTTGGCCCAGGGACCAGGAATCAGATGTTTCCACTGCTGCACAGCACCTAGCCAGTGCCGGGCCTGTCCCCGCCCTGCCGTGCTGGCCAGAGAGGGGATGCCTGGCTCCTGGGGCCTCCCGGGACCTGGTTCCCAGCTCCAGCTCCTGACGCATCCGGCAGATGGAAGCTGGCCCTCGTTCAGCTACCAGATAGGAAAACAGGCCTGGCAGCTGGCGCCGCCTGATGGGAACATTGCAGGCCGGGTGGATGTGGATGCGTATGAGGGCTGGGAGGCAGAGGTGGGAAGCCGCCAGCAGCTTTGATGTGCATGAGAAAGAAGGGAACTGCATTTATTTACAAATGCTTGGAACTGCTGGCCCTCCCAAGCGGCGTCCACTGGGCCCTGCGCCAGCAGCTTGGACCCAGACTGCCCCTTCCACTACATGTGGCTCTGGGACCGCGTAGCCCAGTGGTGCACAGGGAGGCTTAGCTGGAAGTGGTGGCCTGGACACAGTGTGTGAGGCCCAGTGCTCTCACTAGCAAAGCCCGGTGGCCTGCAGAGCCTCCATGTGTGCTGACATCCAGTCCCAGCTCCAGGCTTTTCTTGGGTGGGCCTGGACACCAGGAGGCCAGCACAGTGATGATGCGAGGGGCTGACGTCCCTCAGTACCCCCTAGGGGCCGGAGCAGAATCTGCATGCCTTCTGCTTCTGCTCCCTGTACCTCTGTTTTGGTTCGCTGTGTGCTTGGGGCTGGTTGTTTCCTCACTCTGAGCCTCAAGCTTGCCCTCTGTTCAGAGACGGTGTGGTGCCGTCCCCTGGGGGAGCATGGTGACAGGGTCAGGGCTCTGATCCCAGGACCCCATGTCGCTGTCCTGTTGGCCTCCCACGCACCTTGAGGAAGCAGCAAGGTTTCTGAGGAGATGACTGGGGACTGAGGTCTGGAGTCCAGTGGTTGCCAGCCCAGGCTCCGTACACTCAGCTCAGCTGTGCGTACCCCACTGTCGCCCCACAGGCCAACCTGCCCCTGCTGCAGCGTGAGCTACTGCACTGTGCCCGCCTGGCCAAGCAGACACCTGCCCAGTACCTGGCGCAGCACGAGGAGACGCTGCTGGACACCAGCACTGCCTCCCCCGGGGACTCCGCTGAGCTCCTGCTGGAGGTGAACGAGAACGGCAAGAGGCAGGCGCCCGACAGGTACTGCCCCCCTGCCACCTTGCCAGAGCAGCATCGGTACCCTGCAGCCCCTTGGAGGGGCTGAGTGACCTCTGTAGGCACCACTGAGTCCTGTGGCACCTGTACTGCCCAGCTGGTGACCAGGCCACAGCTCAGGCTAATGGTCTGAGGTCCCTGACACCCCAGGAGCACCTGAGCCTGTCCACAGAGGCCAATTCTCCAGTGGCCAGGCTGCGCACCTCTACCTGCCACAGAGGAGCTGCGCCCTCCTTGCCTGTACTGCCCTGGGGAGTGGCACCTACACCAGGGGCCCAGGTGTCTCCTCTCCTCATCCCCTCAACAGGGTGCCCTCAGGGTGTGGAGGAGACCACGCCCCTGCATGACTGGAGTCTGGCTGCACTGCTTCCCTCCCATCCCCCTGGGCCTCCGTCCACGGCTGGTGGCCCTGACTACTGTCCCACCTGATTTCCGGGCCAGGACCAAAGAGAATGAGTCGGACGGTGACCTGCCACACCCCGAGCACCTCAGCAAACGGCCATGCACCCTGAACCCCGCCCAGCACTACAGCCCCAGCAACGGGCTGCCACACCCCATGCCACCCCTACACTACCGCCTGGAGGACATGGCCATGGCCCACCACTTCCGAGACCCCTACCGTCCCCCTGACCCCCGGGAGCTGCGGGAGCGCCACCGGCAGCTCGGTGAGCAGTGTGCAGAGACGGGGCGCCCGTGTCAGCCCTGGGCTGCCTGCGAGGGCCCCGGCCCCTGTTTAGGTCATGCAGCCTCTTTGTGCCTCAGTTTCTACCAAGGTTACTCAAGGAACAGAGGTCAGGTGAGGACCGGGGTTATTGACGTGGAGCTGGCCCTGGTCACAGTGACAACTGCTGGCATGGAGACCAGGCTGTTTTAGGCTGGCTCCTCCATGCCACCCTGCCTGGCTGACCCCTCAGTGCTGCGGTTCAGGAGGTGGCCAGCCAGCCCCAACCCAAGAGGCTGAGGGACCCTGGAAACCACCAACCTAGGGGTGCCCTGGCACCCCAGGGTCCAGGGCAGGTCAGCTCCCACCCCCACCCTGCCGGAATGCCCAGGCCAGGGCCCAGGCAGCAGGTGACAGTGGCTGGCTGGCTGTGAGCCGGGTCAGGCAGGTGCTAATTCCCACCCGTTTCTGCTCACACAAAAATAAACACCAGCTGTCGGGAGATCTCAGCCACTATTTTGGGGCCCAGCCGGGGCCCAGCTTTGCAGGCAGCTGGGCGGGCAGTGACATCGGCTGTGATTCTGCTGCATTTTGTGTTCCGGGCCTAGAGACCTTCTGGCCGGTGGCCCAGAGAGAGACCTGGGCTCCAGGAAGTCAGCTCTACAAGTCAGGGCACCCAGGGAGAGGGTACACATGGGGCACCTGCCATTCTCTGTGTCCCCACCATCCCCTACCAGGCCATACCCTGCCTCCTTCCCTTGGCCATCTGCAACTCGGTGCAGTTACAGCCCCCAGTGGTCCCAGTATGCTCGTCCCAGAATGGGACGATGATGAAGGCCCAGGCTGGAGGAGGTGAGGGCAGCTCAAAGCACATAGACCTCTCCCCAGCACGCTCCGCTATGTGGGCCCTGGTGATGCTCTGCCTCGGGGAGCCAGCCAGGGTGGGGAAACTGAGGCACAGCAGCAAAGGCAAGCCCCATGGGGAATGAGCACCTTCGCACTGGCCCTGACCCACTGCCTGCTCTCGGAGCTAAGTAGGCGGCTCACCACGGCCAGCAGGCAGACCCCATGGCCACCCTCAGGTGGGACAGGAGGGCACGGAGACCTGGAACAGGACCAGGGCACCTGCCTGTGGCCAGGGGCTCAGGACATGACTGCTGGGACTGGGCCCTGTGATGCAAAGATCGCAGGCAGTTGATGGGAGGCTCTGAGAGAGGAGGCAGGTGGCCCACGGGACTTGAGTGCTGTGAGGCATGTGATGAGGTCTGGGGGCAGTAGCAGGGTGGCCTCGCTAGAACCAGGAAGGGGGCGGGTTTGTGTCTTCCTCTTGAGTGGTGAGCTGGGTCCTGAGCCCTGGGCCAGCAGGCAGAGGGCCAGTGCCCTGGGATCCCCACAGCACGTTGATGCAGACACAGCCCAAGGTGGGGCCTCTGGGGAGTGGAGCCCGGGGAGCAGGGACCCAGGGAGCAGGGGCGGAGGCTGGATGGAGGCTAAGCCTGCACCACCCCTTGCAGCAGTGCCTGGGTCCCGGCAGGAAGAAGTGATCGACCACAGGCTCACGGAGCGCGAGTGGGCAGAGGAATGGAAACACCTCAACAACGTGAGTGTCCGCCTCCCAGGTCCGAGGGTGGGCCCCAAGCAGGCTCCTCCGGCTCAGCATCCCATCTGTGCCCCTCTGGGTCTCCTGCATGAGCCCTCTCTGTCCCCAGGCCTGTCGGGGAACCATGGGGGGCAGGAAGACAGGGCCATCAGGCAGGCCAGCTGTCCCCCCTCCTGCTCAGTGACTCTTTCAGTGTGGAGACACTTGGGGAAGCATTTCTGGGGTTCTGTGTGGGCCTGGGTTTAGGCAGCGTGGGCAGTGGTGCTCCTCAGACTCCCCACTTCACCATCCATAGGGCCACTGACATCGCCCTTACCCACTGCCTTCAAGTGGGGGAGGGGGAGGCCCTGAGCCCCACCCGCCTGAGCCCTGGTGACAGCCAGTGCCTGCACCTCCAGCCTCAGGCGCGCAGCCGGGCTCTGCGCTCTGTCCTGGCCTTGGCCCCCGCCGTGCCCCTGATCACACACTGCCGTCTGTCTGCAGCTCCTGAACTGTATCATGGACATGGTGGAGAAGACCCGCCGCTCGCTCACGGTGTTGCGCCGGTGCCAGGAGGCCGACCGAGAGGAGCTCAACCACTGGATCCGGCGCTACAGCGATGGCGAGGAGGGGAAGAAGGGCTCCGCCCCTGCCCGGCCTCTCAGCAGCTCCGGCCCTGAGGGGTCTCAACTAGGTGTGTGGTGGGGCGGCCATGCAGGGGCTGTGGGAGGCGTCCTGGTGGCCAAGGTGCTGGGGAGGGGGCCTGATTCCCATCGAGCTGTCACATGGGAACGCAACTGAATTCAGCTGGAAGGAAGATAGCTTCCCCTCACTCACCACCCAGGTCTGTGGTCATCTGGCTCGAGATGACTGCAGAGCCCAAGGTGTGCCTGCAAGCATGGACCACCCAGCCTCAGGCACTGGGCTCCAGAGCCACCTTTCCTGCCCTGGCTGGGCACAGGTTTCTGCCCATGGTCCCTAAGGACTCCCATGGAAAACTGAGGGCCCTGCCAGGGTCAGGGAACCCCCAGGTGAGCAGACGGCCTAACCCTAACCCTTCCATTTCAGACCCACACCGGGAGCTCATGCCCAGGGTGCTGTCCGGCTACATGCCTGAGGAGATCTGGAGGAAGGCTGGTGCGTGGGGCAGGAACGACACAGGGAAGGAACAGCTGGGCCCTAGGCAGCTCAGACAGGGAGGGTTCCCTCCCATCCTCCCACGGGCCCCCAGGCTCGGCTGTGTCCACGCATGTCCTTGCGCGGGAGGCTGCATGGTGACGCACAGGCTCATAGGCTGGGCAGACAGACGGGGAGCGGGAGCCCCTCAGCCACGGGGAGGGCTGTGACTGTTTTCTGGCACAGTGGGGGACACGCTCGGGCCAGAGGGAACCTGGGCACCACAGGCAGACGAGGTGCCTGCTTGGGCAAGGGTGACTATGTGTCAGTTTTGATGGATTCATTGAGAATCGTGAGGGAGAGGAGAGTTGCACTTGAAAGCAGAGAGAAGGGGGATCCCAACCTGGAATTGGGGGTAGTAACCAGGGGCCAGGTGTGGGTCCAGCCTGGACAGGGGGCAGCTGTCCCCATGGTGCACTGTCCTCATCAACTCACCTGTGAGACCTCAACTGATGTCCACCTGGGGCCACGCCTAACAGGGACCTAGTGGCTGCAGATCAGGGGCTCCAGGCCCTGCTAGGGGTTCAGCACTCCAAGGATGCGGATACTCAGAGGGGAGACCCCGGGATGTCTTAGCACCCCGCATAAGAGTCCCATTTAGTCCCACTCTGCCTCACCAGAACCAGTTCTCAAAGACAGTGCTACCAGGTAAACTGAGGCACGCATCATTGACCTTGGTGTAGTTTAGCAAGACCTTGAGGAGGGCTGCAGCAGATCAGAATGGATCCACTTGGGTCCTGGTCCCACCCTGCAGCTCCCAGCAGACCTGAGAAGTGGGTATGGGGTCCCCAACGGGCCTGAGACCCTGCCAACTCAGTGGAGACAGAACCTGGCTCCCCTGGCCCTCAGGAGCAGCACGAGTGGCAGCATGCACTCTGGGGGAGTGGACAGTGCATGGGCAAGTTTGCTCCCACTGGGCCACAGAAAAGAGCAGGGCCCTTGCAGGGGCAGCCTCCCCACCCTGTGGAGTCCACTCCACACGGTCAAACGTCCAGGAACCCATGCTCACCATGGCAGGAGAACCACAGCAGGCAGGGTGGGGCAGCTGTGGAAGGTCCCATGCACATGCTCGAGCACACTTGCACATGCACGCTCAGGATACAATCGCCTGCGCACCTGGGTCTGCACAGGCTGAGCTCTCAGTGTGTCCAAGCACACATGTGAAGAGCGCCAGATGTGTGTGCTGCAGCTGCAGGCCCCACCCAGTCTCAAGAGCCCCAGGAGGCACAAGGACCTGCCCTGTGACCACAGCCCCACCATGCTTTGCAGAGGAGGCTGTGAACGAGGTAAAGCGTCAGGCAATGTCGGAGCTGCAGAAAGCTGTGTCTGATGCAGAGCGCAAAGCCCATGAGCTCATCACCACAGAGCGTGCCAAGATGGAGCGGGCCCTAGCCGAGGCCAAGCGCCAGGCCTCCGAGGACGCCCTGACTGTCATCAACCAGCAAGAGGACTCCAGCGAGGTAAGGGCAGCCACACCCACACCTACTCTGCTCCTGGCACCTGGCAGCTACCACGTGAGCAGTGCAAGGGTGGCCCAGGGTGCCTGGTGTGGGATGCTGGTGCAGGGGCAGAGATCCCAGGCTGGGTCCAGGCTCAGGCTGCCCGCTGAGGACCTGGGCCAGGCTCACCCAGGCATAGTGGTGGAGCCCTCAGCCTACTCCTTTGCGCAGCTCTGCCAGCCACATTTGGCTGAGGAGCAGCAGGCTGGTCAGGGACAGGAGTCTCCTAGGTGGGCTGAGGAAGGACTGGCACAGCCAGATGTAGCGGCACACACCTGTCATCCCGGCTACTTAGAGGCAGAGGTGGGAGGATCTAAAGTTCAAGGCCAGCCCAGGCAACCTGGCAAGACCCTGTCTCGAAACAAAACATAAAAACAGGGCTGAGGATACAGCTTAAGGGTAGCTGCAAGCTCTAGGCCTTGGGATCCATCCCCAGTACAGGAAAAAAAGAAAGAGGAAAATAACCCGACACAGGAGTGGCACCAAGTGTTTCAAGAGGTGGAAATGGGGGTCAGGGCGCCGCTCGTGGCTGGTGACAGCAGAGGGGAAAGGGAGCCAGCCCCGAAGTCTCCCAGCCACCCAGGGGTGGGGTGGCAAAGCCAGGCTGGCCAGGGGGTGTGGGATGCAGGCCACGTGGCTGTGACTCCTGGGTAGGGCCCCCTCTGGTCTGCGCTCAGGCCCTGGAGGAGCAGCTCTTCACGGGGAAGCAACTGTAAACGCTCTGCCCGGGCCCGCACCCCCTAGACACCAGTCACAAGCAGCAGTGTCTGCCATGAGCCAGGGTCCTGCTGTGGGAAGTTTTGAGGGGCAGGCCCCCCTCCTCGCTGTGCCCTGACCTCTCCGCCGCCCCACAGAGCTGCTGGAACTGCGGGCGGAAGGCCAGCGAGACCTGCAGCGGCTGCAACGCGGCGCGCTACTGCGGCTCCTTCTGCCAGCACAAGGACTGGGAGAAGCACCACCACGTGTGCGGCCAGAGCCTGCAGGGCCCCACCGCCGCCGTGGCTGACCCACTGCCCCGGCAGCCGGACATCACCGCCAGCCCCAGTGAGGCCGGCTCTGCGGGTCCCTCTCGCCCTGGCTCCCCCAGCCCACCTGGCCCTCTGGATGCCGCTGTGCCCCGCTGACCCTTCCAGGACCTGACGCCTGGCCCATGGATGCCATGCCCCACCGACCCTGGCCCAGTCTGGCTGCTGGACACCTGGCCAGCCGGTGGGAACCACTGCTGCTACTGCTTCTGTCCAAAAGCATCACAGAACCAACCAGAGCTGCACGGCAGCCTCCTCAGCTACCTGACACAACCGCCCACCATGACCTCTGCCTGGCACCCTCCTGAGCTGGCGACTAAGCTCCAGCAGCCACAGCGCCAGTGGAGCGTGCCTGGCTCGCCCACCATCTGTCCCCCGCCCTGTGTCTGTCTTGTCTGTCTCCCAATGTCTCTCATCTTCGTTCTGTCTTTACGACTTCCACACGCTTTCCCTATGACGAAGGCCTAACTGGTAACTCGTTTTCAGTGAAGAATTTGGGGGATTTCGTTTTGTTGGCAAAAGAGCTACTCAGAAATGGACAAAGATGACCGTGGGGTTCTCCCCCTTCCATGGTAAAAGGGGAAAAACTGATTTTGTATCCAGAGACCTGAGCTCACTGTGTCACCCCACCACCCCAGGGGCACCTGGCAGACAGCCCACACAGTGAGGAAGATTTCAGTTTCCAACTCAAGAAGCATTTTGGTTTCAGGTTATTGTGGTAGTTTTTTTGTTTGTTTGATCATTTTTTTAAATGTCAAACTCTTTGGCTTTAAGTAAAAATCCAAAAAGGTTTTTTAAAAAGCAAAGGAAACATACCTATGAACTACCTTGCTAGCTAGCCAGCCAAGGATACCGGACACACCTCTGCTCCAAAGGAAACCCAAAAAGCAAACACAAGAAGTCAAAATCCAAAATGCTTTTCCACTGCCAAAGTATTCCTTTCACTGTTTCACTCCAGCCTGGGTTTGTTTGGATGCTGGTCTTTTGTTTGGTTTTGATTTTCCAGGGTGTTGGGATTCTGGGGTCCAGAGGGTCGGGTCCCAGAAGCCACCTCCCGTTTCCTCTGCAGCTCTGCAGCCCCTCAGCAGGCAGAGCCAGCAGCAGCGAGGTCCCTGGGCCCACACCAGCGTGCGTCCTGCCTGGTTCAGGGAGACACCTGTCTGTCCTCGCACCTGAAACTGTCCATATTTCGTTTCTCTACTTTCTACTTGTGAAAAGAAAAAAAAAAAGTGCTAACGTGTTCTTCCCAGAGAGAGCACAACTCTGAAACAAAACTGTGACAATCTTTTGGGTTGATTCCCGGCTGTTTTCAAAGCAGAAGGCGGCGGCTGCTCTTGGAACCCCGCCTCCGTTCTCCACCACTACCTCTCAGCTCCCGGCTCCCACCGGTTCCATGCAGGCCCCAGGCCTCCCATCTTCAAACTCTGCAGATGAAAGCAAACCCACAGATGAAAGCAGCCACCCTCCCTCCCTTCGAAGACTCGTGCTCAGCTGTACAGAACCCTGCATCCACCATCCGTCCGTCCGGCTAGCTGTTCTTCAGCCCGGGGACAGTACACTCCCCACCTGCTCTCCCACCCCCCCCACGCCACGTGACGCCCTCAGCATCTCGAGGGGGAGACTCAGCACCCAGGACAGAGCGGGCCTGCTGTCCGCACACAGCGGCAGAGGCTCGAAGGACTTGAGTGCAATAGGGGTCCGTGGGGCCCATGCCCACGCAAGGCCCGAGCGTGAATGTGAATGTACATAGCTCTACAGAGGTCCAAATAATGGTGTCCACGAGGATGGTAAGAGGTGTTTGCCAAATAAAGAGAAGGGAAACCACACACACGTGATGGAGGAAGCAGGTTTTTGGTGAAATCTGCAGCTCCTCAGGCAGGGGTGGCTCCAGAGCCAACGCTTCTCCAAGTTGCAGAATCCACCCTTGGAATGACAGCCAGCACTTGCCAGGCACCACCAGCCCTGGGACAGCAGCACTCGTGCCCTAAAGGTCAGGAGAGCGCTGTCTGGTCCTCCAGGAGGTCCCCAGGGCCACAGTCCTGAGCTGGCAGCCCTCAGCTCTGCTCCTGCGGTCTCAGGAAGTGATGGCCACCAGAGACTTGTTGGCTCTGGTCACACAAAGCAGCCTGTGCTGGTTTCCTCCATGCACCCAGGGAGGAGACTCTGCTGTGGGCGCCTCGTGAGACCCCTGCTGCCTTGCCGTGCAAAGCCCCCAAGGCCCCTCGTGCTTGCAATTAGTGAAGGGCCCGAACACCCGGAGTGGTGGGCTCTGCACCTGCACAGGGCACCCATGGCCCGTAGGCTGTGTGCCCTGGCAAGGCTGTGCTGCAAGCCATAGCCTTTGGAGAGCCATGGCCTGAGTGTCAATGAGTAAAGAGTCCTGGGCTGCTGTCCTGACAGCCAGGTCCCTGGCCACGGGCTGGGGTGCTTACTCCTGGGTGGACCACCAGTCTGTGGTTCTCCAGGAAACACCTCCTCTGCCCCCTCATTGTGTGCCTCTTTGGGGACAGGCAGGCCACCCAGGGATACAGGAAGATGGGCCGCCTCTTTCTGGCTAAGCAGGACCCAGACTGCAGATCTGAGAGCCCAGCAGTCAGGAAGACAGGGTAGGGCAGGTGCAGTGGGGAAACCGAGGTCCAGAGGCAGCAAGAGGATGTTCCTAGCATGTGGTGTGAAGAGGCTCTGGGAAGTGTCAGCTGTCACCTGTGGGTGGGAGGTGCTGCCCCTGTGTTGTTGGAGCTGGCGCTGCTGCTGGTTCTGTGTTCAGGTTCCATCCAACCAAAGATCTCCCAGCAGAGCCACACTGACCCGGAGACTGGGGGTTATTGTCATGGAGACAGCACATGCCATGGTTTCACCTTGTCTAGAGCCCTGAGCTAAAACAGGAAGGCTGGGGAGCCCCAGGACGGACAGATGGACAAGGTAAATGGGGGCACACACTGGCCCAGCTCCTGTGTGCATCCCAGGCCTTCCATCCCTGGACCAGGACCTGATGGCGTCCTGTGAGCCACACCCAGGCAGGCTCACCCAGGCCAGTCCTCCACTGGGATGAAGGCAGGGACCTGTGGCTCCAGTCCACACTGGCCACAGGTGTCGGGGTGTGACAAGTAGACGCCCACCGTCTCCCAGGAAGGCCCAGGAGGACATACATAGCAGAGCCCCAGGAGGCCAGCATTAGATGGGGAGGGCGCACCTCAAGGATGTGGCGGGCAGGGGTCAGCACAGGCCCAGTGTCTCCTGTTTGCCGGTTTTTCCATATAGCTCCTCCGACTAACACCAAAGTCTGTCTTTGGCATCCATCTGACCATCTGTCTGCCCCTCCCCAGCCCAGCTAATTATTAGTCAACTCATCAGTTCATCTGGTCTGTCCATCTACCATCCACCCGCCCATCCACCCACTCGTCCATCCACCCTGCACTGACCACTCCACCGTGTCTTCACCCTGCCCGCCTGTTCTGCATCCTCCTGCACACTCCAATCATGTCACTGTGTCCTCTAGTCCCCCCACAACCATCCTCACTCTTGTCCACTATGGCCAGTGTCCCCAGTGCACCAGGGTCACAAGGGCACTCTCCAGCCCAGCTAATTATCAGTCTTCACCTTCGTGTGGCCCAGGCCAACCAGGCTGCCCTTGGGGAACCTGCCTATGAGGTAGCACCCACCACATGGTACCTTTTTGGGTCCAAGCCAACTCTAGACACCTCAGGGACAGAGATTCTACTGGGGCAGGGGCCAGGGCCAGGAGGGAGCGGGCAGCCCACAAGCCAGTTGGCGGCTTACCACAGCCACACGGTGTGCACTGTCCTTGCCTCTTCACCTAGGGTCAGCACCTGGAAGCAGGGTCCCAAGAGAGATGTCCAGGAGGTCCCCATGAACCCTGGGATGGCTCCCTTGGGCACTAGGGGTGACCCCACATGTCTGTCCCAGCTGAATTCCCTGTCGGTGACCTCCAGTCCCCCGGCCCAGCCATGGCCTCTCCCACCCACTGCCCACTCCACAGCCCCCCACTGTGCCAGGAATGTGCTTGGGGAACCTCCAGGATTGATTGTGCTGGGGCACCAAGGCTGGCTGGACTTGGGACCACCTGCTCCAGCAGCCTCACAGACAAGGCCCAGAGCAGCTGCGCAGGGACAGCCTCAACTCTTCCCAGAGGCCCACACGGCCCTATCTCACTCACTCTTCCCATTGCTGCCATCCAGCCAGGCCCCAGGCCCCAGTGCCAGCAGAAGGCATTTGTGTCCAAAGCCCCCCCCCCGCACCTCAGGGGGCTGGATGGAGGCACAGTCCACATCCTCCTCTGTCTGCTTCACTCCCCCGGAGGAGTGGGACCAGGAGTAGTGAAAAGTGTGCCCATGGTCCCCTGCCCTGTCCCGTGTGGCTGGACTGCCCCATCTGCAATGCAGGGTGTGGGCCTCTGAGGCAATGCCTCTTCTGGGCCATTTTGCTCTTTCCCAAGCACTGTAGGCCTCTCTCCCAGCGAGGGGTGCAGCCTCCCCTTAGACAGGATAGGGTGGACCGGGTGGTGGGCAGCACAGGGTGAGATGGGGACGTGGGACAACCACAGGTGGGATTCTCCATCAGGACGAGCCTTGCAAGGCCATGGTACCAGGGAGTCCAGACTACCTCAGGCCCTAAAGGGAATCTAATGGCTTACAGGTCCTAGCCCCTCCCCAGAAGGACCACTGCTGGGACCATGTCCCACAAAACGTCCCATCCAAAGGACATGGGATCTGCAGGGGACTCAAAGAAGGCCACTGTGTGGCTCCTTCTCCCCAGACCAGGCACCTGGGGGAAGGTACTGCACTCATGCTGTCCCGCCAAGAGCTGGGCGGTCCCAGGGCCTGGAGACACAGTCCTCCCCTGCAGGCCCTGAGCTCCCACAGAAGCTGGTGAAGGGCAGCGACATCCAGCTGGTCTTGCTGGGACACGGCCATGGTGTCCAGCCTCTGCCAGGTGAAAGAAGGATCCAGTTGCTATGGAAGCCTAGATCTGGGCCCAGGGCAACCTGCCTTATTGCCCATCCTCCTTCTGCCCACCCACCCTGACACCCGCCCATCTTCAGCCCAGGTGGGAACCCAGGCCATTGTGGGCCCCAGCACTGGCACTGGCAGAGGGGAGCTTCCTGCACCCTGGCCCTGCAGCCACCCAGCAAAGCATCTGGCAGTTAGGCCTGAGGTAGATCCAGAGGGTGGAGTGCAGAAGCCAGGGAAGCCCTCCAGGGGGCGATGTGGGAACAGGTGTATCCCTAGAGTGTGTGTGCCCAGTTCAGCAGAGTCTCGGGCCTCACACAGCAGAGGATCAGCACAGCAGAAGTGGCTTCACCTAAGACGCGCCCGTGCAGGGGTCTATGGAGACCCGGCAACAGAGGCTACAGCCACCTCTGACCAGGCCCTGCCCCGACGAGCCCAGCCCTTGTGGTCCCTGGCTCAGCCACACCTGGCCTCCCCACTGGCTCACGCCCCATTCCTGACTGGGGCCTTCTGGGGGTGCAGTTGTGCGTCGAGGGATAGGAGCAAGCACGGGGAGCTCAGGGCAGCTGGCCCTGCCAAGGGCTCATCATCCTCCCCTCCCTGGGGAAGGAAGGGCAAGCGGGGCTGCCCAGCTGGGAACCCTTAGTGCTGCAGTGGGAGCAGGTGGCCCCGGGCTGCGTGCGAGCAGCTTAAAACCTGGGGCTCAGCATGTGCACCTAGGTGAACAGCCACTCTCGCTGCCGGGCAACCCATGTGGCCCTTCCTGAGCCCCACACTCTTCCCACCCCCCACTGAGGCCTGGCTCCAGACTGTCTCCTCAGACCCCAAGGCCCAAGGCTGGGGAGCCTGGGCTGGGACACAGAAGGCCCCTCTGGAGCCAGGAAGTGGGGGTGGGAGGGAGGCGGAGGAAGACAATGACGACGGAGACTCTGGCTTCCTGCTGTCCCTGCTGGAGTCTGACCACCTGGCCAAGGGCCCTGAATCTGACCAGGTAGCAGCCAGGAGGTGGCAAGCAGGGAGCTAGGCACAGGCTGGGGACAAAAGGACAGGGAATTGACCGGAAGGCAGAGGGCCACCTGCCTGGGAAGGAAGCATGGTGGAGATTACGGGGCTTCTCTGAGACCTGAGCACTAGATGAGGATCCTCTGAGTCCGCAGCCCCTGGCAGGGCTGTCCCCTTCCTGTCTCCGCCTTGGCAGTCACTGGGGGTGTCCATGGGCTCACCCCGCCTTGCCAGCAGGAGCTGGAAGCCATCAGGCTGAAGCTGTGGACCATGGAGCAGGCTCAGAGGGTGCCAGAGCCGCCTAGCACACAGGCTGAGGCCAAGGAGGAAGAGGGAGCCAAGGCCAGGCAGCTGCTAAGCCCCAAAACTGTGGGTAGGAACCAAGGGGTCCCTGGTGCCCCAACCTTGTCCATGGACACAGCCCAAGTTGCTGAGCCCACCTTGAATCTGGGCAGGCTGGAGGTGGCTTCCCCACAAGGGCCGCTAGGGAGCATTGCAGATGAGAGGCAGCCACCGAGTGTCTGGGGCCTTCTTCCTGCAGGCTGCCCCTTTCCTGGGGTCCCCAGGCAGACAGTGGAGGCCGACCACAGATCCATCTACGTAGGCAATGTGAGTGGCAGGACAGCACACCTGGTTCCTTTCCGTGGACAGGTGACCATCCTGTTGTCCTGTACTGGGGTGTGGCCCAGGGGGAGGGGTGGGCAACTGGGCTGTCCCCCAAGGACCCATGGCCTGTTGTCAGATGTCCTATGCACTCCGTAAACCAGCCAAAAGGTGGCAAAGTGCAGTCCGTGGAGTCTGCCTAGACAGTGCACGAACTCAGGCGTGAGGCCGCCCTCCATGGGGGGCAGTCCCAGTGCTGGGGTCCTTCCCTTTCCGCACAAAAACACAGAGGCTGTGCCTGGGCAGGTGGACTACGGCGGCACGGCTGAGGAGCTGGAGGCCCATTTCCACCCCTGCGGGGAGGTACACCGCGTCACCATCCTGTGCGACAAGTTCTCCGGCCACCCCAAGGGGTCAGTGCAGGGCTGGGGGGTGGCAGCGTGGACCCACCGTCCCCTGACCCCGCCCTCGCCCCCAGGTACGCCTATGTGGAGTTTGCCACCCAGAGCTCGGCCCAGGCTGCGGTGGAGCTGGATGAGAGCATCTTTCGGGGCCGGGTCATCAAGGTGGGTGTCCCATGGTGGTGCTCTACTCCTCAGCCGACCCCCAGAGGGCGCTGGTGGTGCCTGAGGCTGCGTAAGAGGGAGGCGCTCTGCGCTGCGGGCGCGCTGCAGACCGGCGGTGAGAAGTGCAGCTGGAAAAGTCTGGACCTCACACCTACGGTTCCAGGTGCTCCCCAAGAGGACCAACTTCCCAGGGATCAGCTCTACCGACCGCGGGGGCTTCCGGGGACACCTGGGCACCAGGGTGGCACCAGTCCTCTGCAGCAGCCTCCAGGGCAGGCCCAGGCCCCGACCACGTGGGCAGGGCAGGTAGGAGGGTTGGGGGCACAGGTCTGACTGGTGGGAGGGCCCAACTTGCCGCCCTGTGGGGACTCCCGAGACAGCCAGGGGGTGTCGACGCAGTTAACCTGCGCCCTCACCCTGCCTGGTGCTGCCTCTCACAGGGGACGCGGGAGATTCTCCATGTGGTTCTTGCCGTACTAAGGGGATGCCTGACGCAGGGCGCAGGGCTGGGCCAGGAGTCGGCAGCAGTGTCCCCTGGGGACCACTTGTTCCAGACAGCCTGGTGCCCTGGACAGCTGGGCAGCGAGGCATGGGGGAGGCCGGGAGAGTGCCAGGATGGCTCCCCAGCTCTTCAGTGCGCTCATTTTAAAGAAAAACAGAAGCGTGTGTCTTAACCGTAGAGAATAAATTATTAAATTTGAATCTTTTAAAAAGCACGTGACAAACCTCATGCTCCCCGTCACCTGACGTGGACCCAAGTTCACTGTGCACCCTCTCAGATGGACTCCATGGGGGGGGGCATGACAGCGGGGACAGGAAGGTCCCTCCCATGACTGCACCTCCACACCAGTCTGGGCCTCCAGGACACCCCTAGTCTGGCGCCCACCCCTGGACAGACCGGCACAGACCAGCCCGGTCAGCCACTCAGGGCGTGTCCCTATGAGGCAGAAACTCGGGCTCCCTGAAGATGGGGCCACGATGCACCTTGACAGGCAGGAAGGAGCCTGGTCAGGCCCCAGGTTGATGCCACCAAACACACGCTTCTGCCTCACCTTTGTCTCAAAACAGTCTTCAGCTGCAAGTAACCCACACTGTCTAGGGGGTCCTAGGTCCAATGGTGGGGAGACCTAAGACCTGAGACCCAGGTCCAAGGGGACAGAGGCAGGCCCCAGAGTGACACCAAGGGGGACAGGTGTATGGGGCCTTGCAGAGCTGCAGAGGGGGTGGCTCTGCCCAGTCAACCCTGGCTCCCAGCCACCAAGCTGACCACAAACTTCAGTGCTGACCGCATCTCAGTGGCTGGGCCCACGTGAGCAGGTGGGCCCGAAGTTGGCATGGAGCTGCTGCTGGCCACCCAGCACTTTGAGTCACTTCCTGTGCTGCAGTGTCATCCCCACCAGCAGAGCTGCCCCTTGGAGGGTGCCCCATTTTCTCCTCCTGTAGATTCCCTCCTCTCCTGTAGAGTTTAGGAATGGGTTCTCCAACCCCACCCAAGTCTCTGAGCACAGACAGCTCCTATGTGAGCAGCTGTGGGGCAGGGCCACGTCAGCGGTGACAGAGCAGGTGTCTTGGACCTGGCCTGGGGCAGAAGGCTGTCTGGGGTCCCGCCGCACATCAAGTCCCGGGCAGGAAGAGAAACAGGTGCACCCCTTTAAAGGGCCTTGGGTGGAGATCTCTCCCAACACCACCCACTCAGCTGCTGCTGCCTGCCGCCAGGTGTGAGGTGGAAGGCGCGTGCCCCTCGACTGTCTCCAGAAACTCAGGGCTCTCAGTGAGGGAAAGGCAGCTGGGGCGCTGGAGGCAGTGTGCGGTCTCCGCCATGCCCATCCTCAGGCAGCTGTGCCCACTGCACATCCACCAAGATTCCATGCCTGGCCGCCACCGTCTCCCTTAGGAATGGAGCCACCTGCCAGCCACGGACTGCACGGCTCCTGTGTATCAGGACCAGCTACCTGCTGCCCTGAGACTCAGCCCTGCCCAGGTCTTTTGCTCACCTGGGGTGGGGAGAGCTGGGGCACCCACCTGTTTGTCTATGCATACAGTTTGGGGCCGCCCTATGGAGCTACACCCCAGCCTCACTTTTATTTTTGAGGCAGGGTCTTGCCATGTTCCCAGGCTGGGTTTGAACTTATGATCCTCCTGCCTCAGCTTCCCAGAGCACTGGGTTTATATGTGTGTGCCCACACCCAGGTTATTATGCAATTTTAAAAACCAACACTGTGCTCCCTGGAAGGGAAGGAAGCCTAGAGCTTCAGACAACAGTAGCTCACCTGCCATCTCACCCCCACTGCCCTGTACAAGCGCCCAGGCCCCAGACAATTCTCAGGCAAGGGAGGGGCCCTCAACTCAAGGAAGCCAATGGTTCTGGACGCAGCATGGCACAAGGACACCTGGACAGATGGTGTCAGCCCAGGGCCCGCACGGCCCCTATCCGCCCAGGTCAGCATCTCTCAGCCAGTCATCAAAGACCTCTGAAGGCCCTGCCCCCTCCACCCCACGCACAGTTTCGGGTCGCTATCTGGGCTTTGGCTGTATGGGTTTTGGGGACCTTGACCATGAGATCCCAGCTCATCCTGGCATCAGACTCAACTGTAATCACCAGAGGCAAGGACAGAAGCCAGAGTTCCTGTCCTCGGCACCCACCCTGCGCTGCCACCTGAGGTCACTGCTCCTACAGAGGCCCCACCACCCCTGTAGGAACAGGCTTCCTGCCACATCTGTCCCCCAGGTCCCCAGCGCGCTCCCTGCTGACACAGAAGGACAAGCCAACCTTGTCTCCCAACCTTTAGTGGCAAGGTACCCCCCCAACCCGCCCCTACAGCTCCCTTATACTTGGGAAGACAAATAACCTTAAATAGACACTCCAAGCAGCTATGTACACGAGGCACCTCTCAGGTTAGGGTGCAAGCAGCAGGGACCTGCTCAGCACACCTGGATCATCATTGACGTCACCATGTTGTCAAAGGCCCTTCGAAGAGAAACAGTGATCAGGGAAGACAGCTCCAGGCCTGTCCCCCTGCTGGGACAGCTGTACCCCTTCAGATCCTCAGGAAAGGACTTTAGGGTCCAGGTGAGGAAGCACCACCCCAAAGCCATGATGTGAGCCCCTCCCGCCCCTCACCCATCTCCTGACCCCATGGTCCCCACACCCTTCCCCAGCAGGGTCCCCAGGTCAAGGCTCAGAGTCCTAGGCAGGGGCAGGGGAGCAGCAGGTATGACAAGAACAGCTGGGGACACCTGCTGCTCTCACCTGGACCACAATGACCCAGAATGGTGAGAGAAGGCACATGGAATGGGCCTGGTGTGGGTCATCTGCCCTTTAGGGACTGTCATGGACCAAAGGAAGCCGGTGTGGGGCACAGCACATGGACCCACACTTCTTCACAAAGCTCCTTCATGACAGTCACCCAAGCAAGTCTGCCATATCTGTGCTGGGGACCAAACCAGAGCCTCTTGCATACCAGGCAAGCACTGTGCCACCGAGCCACTCCGGCCCAGGAAGACCCCTGTGACCCAAGCTCCTAACCATCCAAGTCCTCCAGGAAAGGGAGCTGGGCAGTGACAAGGGGATACTTCCTCCCTAAAGGCCACTGTGAACAAACCTGATCCCTGGCTGCATTCCCTGGGGTGCCTCTAGGACCCACCAGGCACACCTAGGGCAAGTCCTGTCCCCATCTGCCCCGCAGCTGATTTACAAAGACCTCTTTGAAATCGGTGCCACAGGGCCAGGACTTGGGGCTCCCACACTTCAGATGGTTTATGCTCTGGCCGGGGTGGGAGGGCTGCACAGAGGTGGCCACCCCAACAGCAGGCCCACCTGGACTGGATGCGGTCCCCAGGGTTGTAGAAGGGGTTACACATCACATCTGTGTAGGAGTTATGCAGCTTCCGGAACATCTGAAACAGGACATAGGGATGGTTTAAAAGAACACATTGCCGGGCATGGGCCTCTCAGCATTTCCAGCAAAATGAGCAACCACAAACCCACCCCCACTTGTGGTGCAGCCTCCGATCTCCCACACTCACACTGCGAATTTCGTTGTCTCGAAGGGCCGTGTTTGAAGAGTCCACCACCATGACAAACTTCACCTTGGAGTTGGTCACATAACCGTATCTGCACAGCTGGTTAGGGAACACACAAGGACCACTGTGTGCTCTGGCTTTGGAGACACTTGACAATCCTGAGTCACAGTAGGTACCCAGGGGGCAGATCCTATGGTGACGGCACAGGTGTGGGACTGGACACCTTTATGGTGTCAGGTGGTGTTTACAGGAGCAGAGGCAGCCCAGCCAACACAACTCATACCAAGTCCGCCTGTACCAGGACATCACCCTCTCTAAATCAATGTCAGGCCCAGGAAGTGAACTGCAGAATCAGGTTTCAGGGGCCGTTGTTTCATTCATTTCTCGTTAGGTCTTTATTGTTGTGTCGTCATCATTGGAAACCGTTGGGCAGTCCCTGTGATACTCACTTGAGGCTGAGGAATTCAGAGACATTTTCACGGGTAGTAACACCATTTTTCACGGGGACAATACCTGACACCCACCACTTAAGGGGGAAAGCCAGCACCTTCCTGGGCCTGACACATTCAGAGAGGGTGATGTTGTCCTGTTACAGGCAGGCTTGGTATGAGTCATGTGCGCTTGGCTGCCTCTGCTCCTGTAAACACCAGCTGAACTTTCAAAATCAGGGCCCAGGGGCTGGGGATTTAGCTCAGCGCATAAGGGCCTGCCTTGCCAGTGTGTAGTCGTGAGATCAATCCCTGGTACCGATTAAAAAAAAAAAAAAATTACCTCAAAATCAGGGCCCTCACCAGGCCTTGTCACAGCACAACACAGTAGCTTCTAGGCAAATGCCCCTCCCAAAGCCTGGTGCTCGCTGGTAGAGGTTTGGGGAAGTGATGGGGTCACAGGGGTGAGACACTCATCAGTGACGAGTTTCTAGCAAAACATGACCTGGGAGGTAAAGTCTGTGGGTGGAGAAGGGTCACTCCTTTCACCTCTGCTTCCCCACTACCCCTAGAGCTACTCTCCTCTACCATGTCCCTGTGTCAAGCCAGCCTACCTGGGAACCAGCACCTGCCTGGCAAGCATGAGGTCCTGAATTGGATTCTGGGTACCAAAAGTATACAAATAAATTTTAGAAAGTAAAAATAAACCTTTCCCCCTTAAGTGGTGGGTGCCAGGTATTGTCCCCACGAAAAATGGTGTTACTACCCGTGAAAATGTCTCCGAATTCCTCAGCCTCAAGTGAGTATCACAGGGACTGCCCAACGGTTTCCAATGATGATGACACAACAATAAAGACCTAACGAGAAATGAATGAAACAACGGCCCCTGTTTGAAGCCAGGGGCCCCCTGAAAAGCTGAAAAGCACTGGAAGACATCCTTACCAACATAAAGGGAAGCCTCAGTTCCTCCTCACATATATTCCCATTCTCCACAGAGTTCAAGGCCTATGTATCCCAAGTGATTCTCCCAAACTAAAGAGTGGTGAGGTTGAGAAGCCTTTATTAGCTTCAGACTGCCCCAATTCCGTGGTTTGGAGAAAACCTTCACTTTTTTTTCCCTTTTCAAGTTTTTGTTTTGTTTTTGGTGAGTTTTTTTGGGGGATTGGATTTTTAAGACAGGGGTTCACTGCATACCTCAGGGTGGATTTGAACTCACTATGTAGCCCAGGTTGGCTTTGAACTCCCAGTGATCCTTCTGGCTCAGCTGGGATTACAGGCACGTACCACCATGCCAGGCCCAATTATTTTCTAGAGTACACCTGGCCATCACAGCACCGTACCAGGGCACTGAAAGATACACTTTGTAGTCCTCTGTTGGGTAGAGCAGACCCAGGTAGAGCTCCCGCTGGTCCACCAGGGCCTTCCCCATGGCAGAGATCTTCTCGTCCACCACGTCCAGAGATGTGTGCACCATGTAGTGGAATTTGAGTTCGTTTTCCATGGGGGTGCTACGGATGTAGAGTGGGTAATTCTGCAAGAAAGGATGCTGACAACTTAGAAGACAGGAACCCACCCAGCACATGCTGGCTCTCAACAGTACAGAGTGCCAGAGGCCTATATCCACCAACCATCCTGGATAGGGACCTTCTTCTGACATCTACACTTCTCTCCATCCTCCTTCAAGCGCTGCCCGCAGGCCCCCTCTCATCTACACAAGTTCATATCCTATTAGGTGAGCGGTGGCCCCTTCTCCTGGGTGGCTGACACATGAACCTTCCTGAGTCCACTCTGCCCCAGCTACCTTGGGGTGTGACTGGGACGCTCCTGGCATGGGATGCCGAAACACTAGTGGCTCTGTTCCTCAGCCCTTGGAGGCTCAGCTCAAGACCCTCATCTCTACATCTAATTATCCTGAACCCCTGGAGTGAACAGCTTCTCTCTCAGCCTCCCACATCCACAGTTTCTCATGCCTGCTCAAACTGCACACGCTGACATATGTAACAAGATGTCCCCATCTGCTGACCAGGAAGGTGCCTGGTCCACGGACCTGCAAACACACACTGGCAGTCCCCAATTTAGAATGGTTTATATATGATGCTTTACCACGAGTTTATCCGGGCATTAGATGCATTTTTTACTTATGATAGTTTCAGCTTACGGTGGGTTTGTAGGGACAGAATCCATCCTAAAGAGGTGCACCTGTCAGCGCACCGCTGTGGCTGTGCGCAAAGCCCACGAGGGGCGTCACAGCCGCAGGTCCCTGATCGTGTCCGCTGTCTGACAAGAAACGCTCCTTGCAGAGGAGCAGGCAGATGTGCGCTGGCCCATGACGGAGGGAGGCTGGGAGACCTCGGTAGAGAAAGGGCCTGTCCGGGGCTTCAAGTGGCACTGCCCTGGGGGTCGGGGGGATGGTATAACCAGGTCGTTCAGACCCCACCCTGAGGCAACGAGAAGCCTCTGGCCACCTTCAGGCAGAGGTGCAACACGATTTGTTCTTTGAACCCCCGGGCAGAGGAGGGCGACGCCATCAGGGGCGAAGCGGGCCACGGAAACAGACAGAAACGCGGAAGCCGGCGCAGGCCGGGGAAGAAAAAGCCGCACACCCGGGCAAAGCGCGTAGCGGCTCTGGCCCAGGCGTCTGTCCCGCGATCCCGCAGGAAGCGGGTGCGGAATGACAGGTGGGCAGCAGGGGCCGGACCGCGGCTCGGCCAGGCTCAGGACGCCAGGCGGAAAAGAGGGGACCTGGGGAAGCGCAGGCAGTGCGAGTTCCCGCGGGCTAGGCAGAGCCCGGCCGGGCCGGGAAGGACGCTCGCCCGCCGCCGCCCTTCCACACGCACCTCCTTGGCGATCACTGCGATGCACACCGCCATCTTGGCCAACCCCGCGGCGCGTCACGTGACCAACCCCCCGCCGTCACGTGACCACCCGGGTTCCGCCTCCCGCCGGGCCGCCGTTCCGGGCCCGCCCTTCCTGTCATTCAGCGGGCTTGCGCCGCTGGCCCGCCCCGCCTGTCACTCGGCGCAGGCCCGGCGGCCAAAAGCTTTCCCTGGCGCGGCCAGTGCCTGGCAGGCCAGAAAAGCCGCGTGCCCCATTCTCCTCGGCCGGGCACGCGGTGGCTATGGTGGCGGCGGACGCGCTGCCCAGGGCGCGGCGGCTGCCGCTGCTGGTGCTGGTGCTGGTGAGCGCCGCGGGGCTCGCTGCACTGGGCGCCCCGCAGCCCCCCAACATTCTGCTGTTGCTCATGGATGACGTGAGTGCGGGCGGCGGCGGTTGGGAGGATTAACCTCGAACCCCACCCCGGCCCCAGCCGTGGCCCCAGCATCACCACGACCCTCACCCCCACCCTGAGCGGCCCTTCCTCACCTGGAGCCCCCCATCCCTGGAGCTGGGCGCGGGCTGCCAGGTGGACTGTCGCACGCGTGCAGCCGGGCGTCCCTGTATGCATTTCTGCCGTGGCTACCAGAAAAAGTGAAACTGCGCGGGCGCTCACTCGGCATTTCCACTGGACAAATGTTTGGGGCGCGAAATTTGGGGTGGTGTCCTGGTGGAGGGCGGGTGGGAATCCTCGCACCTGGCGGAGGGTCCTGGGGTGGGCAGGAGAAGCTGTGCTGCCGGCCCTTTTCCATAGGGCTGTTGGCGGCTGGCCCCCAGAACACCTGCAGGACTCCTGGCGGGGTCCGTGGAGCTATATTAGGACTGGCACAGCCCTGCCCACCTGGAGTCCAGCCCAGCCTGGACAATTTATAACGAGGTCTTGGGTCAAAATTTTAAAATGCAAAAATAAAAGCAGGCCAGGGATGGAGCTCAGTGCAAAGACCCTGGGTTTAATCCTTTGCACTGAAAAAAGAATAGAAGAAAAAACTTTTCTATTCAGAGGACTAGAAGTAAATTCAAAGTTAAAGGAATTGAAGCAAAGCCAGGGATTCTTCACTGGGCACAGCAGTGCATGCCTGTACTCCCAGCTTGAGGCTCACAGATTCAAAGCCAGCCTGAACAATTTAGTGAAACCCCATTTCAAAGTAAAAAAACAAAAGGACTAAAGATGTAGCCCGATGGCAGTGCGCTTGCCTCGGTTCCATCTCCAGTACCACCCAAAACGGGAGGGTGGAGAGAATTTCCTGACAGAAGAGTCTACCCTGGCTGCAGGCATGTGGAACCATCTTGCAGGCTTCATAGCTGTCCTGTCTGTCCTCTGACCCTGTGATGACTCATCCTTACCCTATGGTAGTACCAGGTGACTCAGGCTCACCAGTCTCATAATCACCTGACCTAGCAGGACATCGGCTATCCCAGCTTGCTGAGTCCATTGGCCTGGCCTGGGTCAGACCCTGGAGCCAAACACACTGCGAGGTGGAGGAGATTGCTGGCCTGCCCAATGGGCCCTCAGGGGCCACTCCCAGAAGCGGTGCCTCAGCTGAGGAGGCACCTACATTTACCCCCTGGCCAGGGGTGCAGGCAGGTGCTCCACATGCCAGCTGTAGCCTTGACATGTGGAAGGCCTCAGGCCACCTTCCCCAACCACACTGTCCTCCCCTGCAGGCTGGCTGCCTCTGCCAGGATCCTGTCTCTGTACCCAGAATTGGCAGCTTCATGGCTCTGCCCATGCAGGCCCACACCCGTGGAAGACAGGCCACTGCTAGCTCGATTGTGCGGGAACCATTGACCACTATGAGCTGGCTGCCTGAAGCCTGGTCTCTCCCTAGTCCGGACATTGATAGTCAAGCAGAGGTGCCAGGTGCCCCTGTCCTTCTTAGAGGATGGTGTTATAGGAAAGGGGGTACCCCAAAGCTGGTGCACTGCACCATGCAAGACTTACCTGCCAGCCACAGTGCCCTATGAGAGCCCTGCCCGCAGTCAGGCAGTGTAGCGAAATTACAGTACCGCCATCGGCTCGGGCAGGAACAGCAAAGTCTGGTCATTGAGTGGCCTCAAAGCTGGTGCATGAGAGTAGGGCCTGTTGGGTTAGAGGCCTACCTCCCCTCAAGCCTAGGGCTACCTGAGAGTAGGATGCTTGGTGTCTGTGCCTTACATGGAGGCCACTGCAGTCTCACATGCATCTTAGTGGGTGCCTGGCCCTAACGAAAAGGCACGGCCTCAGTCAAGGAAGGGTCGTCACTCATAGTCACAGTGCTTTCTCTCCAGTGAGTATAGGCAGTCAAACTCACTGCCTTTGGCAGTTTTCTTTGCAGTGCTAAAGATTAAACCCAGGGCCTTGTGAATGCCAGACAAGCCCTCAACCATTGAGCCACCTCCTTAGAGCTTTATTTTTGAGTTGGTCTCCCCAAGTTGCCACGCTGGCCTTGAACTCATGGTTTTCCTGTAGCCATTGGAATTACAGGCATACACTTCATCCATCACCTGACTCTTTGGAACTTTTGACAGGATGGAAGATGCTTCACATTCCAAGGGGCAGGGCAGGGCATGATGGGTGGTCACTTCTAACCCCTGGATCCCATGCAGGAACAGTCACATCCCCGTTTTTAAAGTAGGAAGCCAGCAAGTAACAGGATCAGGTGTTGAGCAGAAAGGGGTTCAGTGGGCAGTCTGGGATTGCTGTCCTCAGAGGCCCAGAGAACAGGTTGCACTGGCTGGCACTGGGCCTGGGGTTGTGGGTGCACCCCCACTGTCGTGAGAACGGCTGACCGGGGCAGGACTGTGTATGTAAACATTGTGATTTACAAGGACACCTGCCTTCCTCCTGGGTATCAGGAACCTTGCTACCCACCTGGCAGAGACTCCCCTACCGCCACCTCCAATAGACCCCACCCTTAGTTCTTCACCAGCTTCCTGCTTGACACCACACACACTGTTGTCACTCAGTGCCCAAGGAAGTGAGCTCTTGTGAGCTCCTCCAGGGACTCTGGAAACGGCCCTGGCCTCCTTCCCTGTGCATCCTGTGGCTGGCCTTGCTGCTTGTCCTTTCACTGTGGAACCACAGCCTCAAGGCCTGCAGGTGACCTGCGGCTCCTTGGTGTGAGGTTTCCATGCCGTCTGCTTCCTGAGTGGCCAGTGCTGACAGCTGTGTGCTATGAACCATGCCCTTCTGCCTCCCAGGGCAGCAGTGGCAGGGAGAGGGGAAACAGTATGTACAGGCTCACCTGGGCACCTCGGGTGCTGTGGTTGGAGCCAGTGTCTGTCCCCCTCATGGTGCCAGGTTGTGCCAGGCTCCAGCATCCTGCCACTCAGCCTCCCTTGCAACCAGGGTGGCCATGTGGCATAGATCTGGCCGCTGGCGCCTTCCTGAATGACAGAGATACCAAGACCCTGTGGGTCTTGTGCCTGCCTTGGCCCCTCCCAGCTGAAGCACAGCGCTGTGCCCATGAGGAAAAACCTACCCAGGCCTGGGGAGGTCACTGGACCTGTCCTGAGGATGCCCCCGCCCAGCCAGGAGTACTGGCTCCATCCCTGGACTCACATATGTGCAGGGCTGTGCTGCAGGACTCAGTGGTTGAGGCACCGCCCCTCTGTCCTCCAGCCTGTCTGCCTTAGCCACCCACCCTCCTCGCCCTGCTCCTTCCTGCTCAGGCACCTCTGTCCAGGCCAAGCCAGTGGTGCCCATTGGCATCAAATGGAAAGGCCATTTCAGTGGGGTCAGAACATTCTGGAAAGGGCCAGACAGAATCATGTCCCCACAGATCCTACAGCCAAAGGGGACTTTGCAAGACGAAGTCCATCCTGAGTTAGCCCTGAGGCCCCGAAAGTCTGGCCAAGAGCCAGAGAAGGGGAGAGAGGCAGATTCACCCTCAGGTCCTATCCTCACCAGCCCTGGACACAAGACTGGGCCGCTGGCCATTGTGGCCAGCTTTCCTGCGATGCTGCTGGGTCCAACTTCCCGATCCAGCCTCAGGGGTCCTGACCACCCCACACCCCAGTTGTCTTGATCACTTACTAGACTTACTAGAACCTAAGGAGCCCAGAGACCTGGGCACTGGCACCAGCTGAGGCCCCTGAAAAGGAAGACCAGGGCACCCACACGCCTCTCTTTTTATAACCACTCCATTGAGACCTAAGTCCCCTGGTGACAGTACACATTCCCGTGGGGTTGTCAGTCACCGAGCTGTGTGGCCACCACACAGTGTTAGGTCTATTTGTCACCTCACCTAGAAACCCCACCTACCTGCTGGCCACTGCAAACACGGCCTGCTTCCTGTCTCAGTAGCTTTGCCTCTCCTGGACAGTCCAGCCACTCCTCGGGGCTGAGCAGTATCCCACGGGGCGTGTTAGCTTCCCGAGTCACAGATTATTGCAAGCTGTTTGGCCTGAAATAGGAGAAGCACATCTGCCAAGGTGCTGGGGCCAGGGTGCCGCAGAGCTGCCTCCACGAAGCCCTCCCAGCACACCTGCCTCTGGAGTCCCCTTTGGGGACTTTGCTGACCTGACCCAACGTGACCTCCCCACTGTGCATTATGTCTACAAAGGCTCTATTTCCAAATACAGCCATGTGTCCTGGGCAAGCATAAACCTGGGGGCCTGTCCATCACATCTGGTGATTCTAGGTTGGTCCCAGCCTGAGGCTGTTGCAGTCATACTACTGTGGACACTCAGGACCATCTGGACACAGGCTGTGTGGCCCAGCGTGGAAGGCTGGCTCATCTACTGTTTTGGGGAGCTCATCACCTGCTCTGTAGGTCTGAATTTGCATGCAGCTCTGTGTAGACGCTGCTGGTTGTGGCCCTCAAGGAAAGGCGGCCCCTCCTCAGGGGCCAGACAGGATGGAGCAGCAGAGCAGAGGCCTGCGGGGCCACGTTGGGTGTGAGCTTGTGGCTCACTGAGCAGCATGGGGCCATAATCAGTCCCCCAAGACAGAAGGCTGTGCTGAAGGGGTCCACTCCACATGTCCATGCTCTTCCCTACAGATGGGGTGGGGTGACCTGGGGGTGTATGGAGAGCCCTCCAGAGAGACCCCGAACCTGGACCGCATGGCTGCAGAAGGGATGCTGTTCCCCAATTTCTACTCTGCCAACCCTCTGTGCTCACCATGTAAGTCTGTGTCACTGCCCACCCAAGGACCTGGCTGTTGCTGTCACATCCAGCCAGGCCTGGCTCTGCAGGGGGTGACCACTGTGCCCTGCACCCTGTCTGAGCTCCTCCAGGTCAACCTCTGGCCCTCAAAGCTGCTCTGTCCTCTGTCCCAGAGGAGTGGCTGTCTCTCCTCTCCACGGAGGTCACCTCTATCAGAGAGGAGGTAACCTGGGAGAAACCACGGCTGGTGAGAGGTCGAACTGACCCGCATGTCACAGGCAGTGTGCTGGCTGTCCCGTGGCCTGCATGGCTGGGCACGGGTCTGGGACAGGGCTAAGCTGTATGTGCAAAGTTGTGCCCACAGCCTGGGGATGTGAGACCAAAGGAGGTGGAAAGCTCAGTGATCACTGTGTCACTGGTACACATGCAACCTCAGCAGCACAGGGGCTGTGTGAGGTGTGCTGAGCCAGCCAAGCTTCTGCCAGACATGTCCTCATAGTGTCTCTGTTTGTCACCTCCTGTAGCCAGGGCAGCCCTGCTCACTGGACGGCTGCCCATCCGCAATGGCTTCTACACCACCAATGGGCACGCCAGGAACGGTGGGTGCTGCCCCTCTATACCCTTGGGGCCCAGGCATGGCTGGGATGGGTACAGGGAGGGGGAAAGCCAGCTGCAGTCACCCTGGCCTCAGCTGTGCAGACTTCTCTGGTCATTGGAAGACCCATCCCAGCCTACCTAGTGCCCCCTCCTACCATCCCACCCTTCTCCCAGGCACTGCCCAGCCTGGCTGGAGAGTGTGGTATCCCTTCCTCAGGGAGTTCACGACCTCCTGGGGTGGCAAAGACCTAAGAAAGCCAAGTGGTGGGAGGTGCCCGCAGGGAATGTTCTGGAAACAATGCCAAGACCCAGATGGGTCCTCCAGGGACGTCTCACAGATGGGATGGGATTGCAGGACCCCAAGGAGAGGGAAGCAAGGGAGTTGGGCACAACCTGTACGTTACAGCAGTGAACTGCTGCCAGGCCTGGCCAGGAGGCTGAGATAGGCAAAACATCCGGAGAGGAGCTGGGGCACATTTCGCCTATCCCCCTTGGAAACGAGCTGCCTTGGAGGGATGTGGGAACCCTGAGAGGGCCCTGTGGACATGCCATGTCCCAGCCTGCTCTGCCTGGTGGCCATGACAGGCAGGACCGGCTGCAGGACCTGTGCTCACATGCAACCCCACCCTTCCAGCGTACACACCGCAGGAGATAGTGGGCGGCATCCCCGACTCTGAGCGCCTCCTGCCTGAGCTTCTGAAAGAGGCTGGCTACGCCACCAAGATCGTGGGCAAGTGGTGAGTGTGCAGGCAGGGACTGCTTGCTGAGGCCGGGGCCTAGCCCTGTAGGACCACTCTGTGGCTGTGAGCAGAGTGCCCCACTTGGCCCCCTGCTCCAGGGTCACTGCTGGGGTGACACTGGCCAACTGCAGAGGGTGCATTCTGGGGAAAGCTACTGTGCAGAGAGGAGGGTGCCAGCCCATCTCACGGCACAGTGGTGGTATTGTGGCTGTGCTTTCATGTTGCAGGCACTGGATTTCTCTTACTCCCTGGGACCTCAGGTGTAAAACCCATGGCCAGGGCCATGGGTGCTCTTCACGCCTGCGCCCAGGGGTCTTCCCCAGCCCTGCCCTCTGTGAGGGCCCTGCTGCCCATGGCCTCTTGTCACTCCCCTCGGGCACAGCTTCTCCAAGGACAATGACAGTTGTGAGGAATCTGCTGAGACTTACAGGAGGGCTGTAGGAACATCCAGGCGGCTGGAGACTTGTAGGAGATGAGAGGGAGCTAAGCTTGACCAGGAGGTGCAGCCAAGCAGAGGTGGCAGATGCGTCGGGCTGAGGGATTCCTCTTGCTGAGAGGCCAGAGAGCCATGTTGAGGCTGGCCCTTGGGAGCTGCACAGGTCCCAGAGTGCCACCCACATGGCCCAGAGCTCTGTCCCTGGCGCCCAGCAGCTCTGTGGTGAACCACAGCTTCCAGCTCAGTGCTGATACGTGGTGGAGCTCACTGGTGGAGAGCTATGACCGGAGGAGCAGGAGCTGAGCAGGCCTGGAGGACCAGCACTTGCAGACTTGGGACAAGGCTGCCATGGCTTCGGGCCAGCTGCTCCCCAGCTGAGGGGTCCCTGTCTCCACAGGCCTATCACCCTGCCTTGATGTCCTTCCTTAGGGAGCCTGGACATCAGCACCCAGGATCCAGCATTGTTGACCTGATTGGGTCCTGGGGTGACACAGCCCTCCCGAAGCCCCTCGTTGTGAGCCTGGCTGGCACTGTTTCCACTCTTGTCTGGGGACAGGTCCGCTGGCCTGCCCCTCCCCCTGAGCAGGACCCCAACTGACTTTATTCTACACAATGACTTCTGTGCTGCTGGACACAGACACACAGGAGCCATATGTGGCCAGACAGCTGCCCACCCTCAGGGAAGACCAATCATTGTGGGAGGGCCCAAGGGCTCCTGAGATGCCAAGGACTTGGCGTGGACCCCAGGCCTGGCAGGGCGAGAAGATGGGGGTACAGGCAGCTTGTACCATGGAGCTGACTGCACCTTGACCAGGCCCTTGCCACACAGCAGGGAAACCCAGTCCAGACAGACAGCTTACCTGAAACCCAGAGGGTTTGCAGCCCAGCCTTCTGTGCCACTCCTGTGACCCAGCCATCAAGTGACCCAGTGCAGGGTCCCAGGAACGTCAGGGTGAGGCCTCCCACTGCGTCTACCCTGTGCAGCTCAGAAAGAGGCCCCTGCCTCCGGCATCACTGTCTTCCAAGTTGTAGCTCTCACTGACTTTCAGGGAAGTGTGCAGAACTCCTGCATGAGGGCCCAGGGCTGTGACTCCGCTGTGCTGGAAGCCACAGTGCTCTAAAGACCAAAGAGGTTGGACACCCCCAGGATGGGACAGGCCCTGATCAAGGCCCCCAAAGCCTAGGCGCCCCTCTCTGCCAGCTGGTAGAAGGGGGCCATGAGAGTGGCATCCCCAAAAAGGGGTGTGTGGAGTGGGGTGGGGTCTCACAGGAGCCCACAGCTGTGCCAGACTCCTGTGGTGGGGGAATCTGGCAGGCCCTCACGCCTCAGGTACGCGCGCCTCTGTGCGGCTCCTGTGCTGTCACCATTGTGGGCATGCTGCCATCTTGTGATTGCCTGGCTGCAGCTCACAGGCAGGCTAGGGATCCAAGCACAGCCCATAGTCCGAGCTGCTGATGGCCCACTGCCCACCACTGCCACCTTCCTGGAAGTGAGGCCTCGGGAGATGTGTGCCACAGGAACACAGCCCCTGGCGTCCCTGGCCCTGGGCGTGCTGGGAGGTGCGGGGTCTGTAGGGTTGGTGGCAGTTGGAGGCCTCTTCCCATGCACCATCCTCTGACACTCTCCCTGCCTACCCATCACCACAGGACACCCCAGCCTTGCTGTGCCCAGGCACCCAGGCCATGGCTCAGCCTGAGGACAGCAATGGGTTCCAGCATTTTCTCTGGGATGAGGGCTGGCTTTCCACATTGTGCAGCCAGGGCATTGCACACACCTGGAGCCAGTGTGCTTGTTACATGTGAGGCCAAAGCATCCCCGATACCATCCCTGAAGCACCCGGTTCCTGTTTCTAGGCACCTGGGTCACAGGCCCCAGTTCCACCCGCTGAAGCACGGATTCGATGAGTGGTTTGGATCCCCCAACTGTCACTTCGGACCTTACGACAACAAGGCCAAGCCCAACATCCCTGTGTACAGGAACTGGGACATGGTCGGCAGGTACTGTGCTGCCCCACTCCGCCGTCGCCTGGCAGCTGTAGGAGGGGGAGACCTGAGCCGCCTGCATGGTGCTGGCACCTGGGGCCCAAGAGCTCTGGCTTCCAGGAGTTCTGCCTAGAGCCCTGGGGCCCAGCCTGGTGCCACGTCAACCTGTCTGGGGTCAGAGATCCCTTTGGGATGCTTGAGTCAAAGGGGCTTCACAGCTTTGCTTTTGACTTCAGGGGCCAGGGAACCTGTGCTTCCCCAGGAGGCCTACAGGTAGAGAGGAGGCGCTGGGAACAGCCTGATCTGAGGCGTGGTGAAGTCACCCTAGAGGGGCCCGTGGGTGACCTGGTGTGGGCACCTGCAGCACTGGGCCTGTGTTACAGTCCATGTCTTTCTTGAGTTGTTGGGTTTAACATTTCTTTTTTCTCGTGTGTGTGTGTGTGTGTGTGTGTATGTGTGTGTGTGTAAAGTTCATTAGTGAACCAAAAACCTATGCCAACCATTGCCTTTTTAAAAAGTATACCTTCAAGTTAGCCTGTACTACCAGCTAACCAGGAGGCTGAGACAGGGGAATCCCAATTTCAAGGACAGCCTGGGCATTTAGCAAAACTCTGTCTCAAAATAGGGGCTGAGGAGGTAGCTCAGGAGTTGAGCACCTGCCTAGCACTCCCGAGGCCAAGTCCCGGCTCCAGCACTGTGAAGGAAAGCAGCTTTCCTGAGGCCTAATTCCCTTGCACACAGCTCCCCACCCCAGGGTGCAGTCCAGGGGTTCGGTGTGTTCAGGAGTCACATGACCACCACCCCAGGCTGTTCTGGGAAGCCCTCGCCCTTGGCTACACCCCACGCCGGTCTGAGTAACCAGGTGCTCTGTGCCCACAGGAAGGGCTCCCAGGCCTTGTTCAGACAGGACCCACACCCAGGAAGAGCAGGCTTCAAATACAAGGCAGGGGTGTCAGAAGGGGCCTCTCGGCTGACTTCTGCTTTCCATCTGGATCACGTTTTCAGATTTTATGAAGAATTTCCAATCAACGTGAAGACAGGGGAATCTAACCTCACCCAGATCTACTTACAGGTGAGGGGCTGGGCAGTGCTGCAGACAGGTAGTGACCAGCCAGGCGGGACACAGGGCAGACAGTGATGGCCATACTCCCCAGGAAGCCCTGGACTTCATCAGGCAGCAGCAGGCTGCCCAGCACCCGTTCTTCCTGTACTGGGCTGTGGACGCCACGCACGCCCCTGTGTACGCCTCCCGGCCTTTCCTGGGCAGCAGCCAGCGCGGGCGGTGAGCACTCAGAGTAGTGTGGGCCTGGGGCGCCCGAGAGCTGGGTAGCAGAGGGGGCTGTGTGGTCACTGTGGGCTCTGCCCCCATGGGTACACCTCAGCCAGGGCCAGCCTGTCCCCTGGTGCTCTATGGTACCCCTTGGTGTCCTGCTGACAGGCTGTCACCATCCACAGGTATGGGGATGCCATTCGGGAGATCGATGACAGTGTAGGGAAGATTCTGAGCCTGCTGCAGATCCTGAGCATCGCCGAAAACACCTTCGTCTTCTTCACCTCGGACAACGGCGCTGCCCTCATCTCTGCTCCCAGACAAGGCAGGCGCCTGGGGTCTGGGATGCAGCCGGGTAGTGAGCCCTCCATAGTGTGGGCCCAGGAGGGGACTTGGCATCATGGCCTGGGACCCCCAAGGACTGGACTGGGGCTGGCTGCCTTTGCTAGACACCCTCCCAAAAAACATGCCCCCCCATCCCAGGGAGAGAGCCTGAGATACCACTGGGCAGTCAGGCCCCCATCTCCATAGGGACCAGAGGTCCCCATTTCTCCCAGAACTTGCAGCCAGAGCACCCATAAGCACCCAGAAGTCACCTGAGACCCAGACCTGGCCTGGCCCTTTGTGCCCACAATGGCTCCCTGACTGGCATAGCCTTGAAAGGAGGATGGGAAGCAGGAAGGGCGGCACCTGATGGACAGTGGCTCCCCAGGTGGCAGCAATGGCCCCTTCCTGTGCGGGAAGCAGACCACATTTGAAGGTGGGATGAGGGAGCCCGCAATTGCATGGTGGCCCAAGCACATCCCTGCTGGCCAGGTGAGTCAGCGCCGCAGCAGTGGCTCATGCCAGTGGCTGAGGCTGCAGCAGCCCTAGGGACAGGCGTCGGGGTGCGCTGGTGCCGAGGCCACTGGATGTGCATGTTCATCAGCCATAGGCTGTGGTCTGTTGGGACAGGTGTGTGGGGGACAGCGGTGCACGTGGCGTGTGTCCTGCCCAGCCTGGCCCAGCATCAGCATCATCCATCACCCTGCAAGCATGGCTCCCCAGCCCAGCACCATGTGCCTGCCCACTGCCCTTTCCTTCCTGGCCTTTTCTGGCCTCCTGGGGGCGCTGCTAGGTCCTGGGGGCAGCTTTTTACCTGGTAGTAGTGTATGGGGAGCCTAAGGTCCCCACACACTTGGGGGTGGCACCCATGACCTCTTGTGGCAGTTCCTGCTGGCTTCGAGCAGAACCGTTTCCTGATATCCCATCCTCTGACCAGCTGTGCTCCCACACCCACTGACCCCCAGGCTGGGCTCCATGACTTCACCTGACTCTGACCCTGTGAGGCTTGGCACGTGGATGCCCGAGCCTTTGGACCAGCTGGGCGGCCTGGCTAAGGTCCCTGGCGAGTCGGCCACGTCCATTGCAGGTGAGCCACCAGCTGGGCAGCATCATGGACCTTTTCACCACCAGCCTGGTCCTTGCAGGCCTGAAGCCACCCAGCGACAGGGTGATTGATGGCCTCAACTTGCTCCCCGCCATGCTGCAGGGCCAGCTGACGGATAGGTGGGTGCCAGTGACGCGTGCCTCTGCCCCAGCTTTCCCACTTGGTGGCCACAGCCAGTGCCTGTGCAGAGCAGAGGGAGAACCTCAGTGCTTTCTCTCTGAAACACATGCACACATGCCCCCTGCCCACTCTGTAGTCCCAGCTGCTCTTGCGGCCTCTTCCTGTGTGGGAGGGAAGAACAGACGTCCCACCCTGTGCCAGGCCCTGCTTGATGCTTCCTTTGCAAATTACCCCCTCTCTACCCACATCTGTCACTGTCTTGCTCACACAGACTGAGTCCTGGGCAGCTGTGCAGAGCATATATTGAGAAAGCTAAACACCGTTACAGAAAGTGGAGGCAAAGGTGGAGGCAGGGTGAAGAGCTCCCTGTGGGGCCTCTGGTTTTGCGGGGGAGTTTGCTCTCATTTTCAGAATTGCTTTTTTTGTGTCTTGAAACCTGGCCCAAGAACCTGGCCCAGTAGACACTGGGCACCCAGCCTCCCAGCACCTGGTCCAGCCTCACCAGGGGCCAAACCCTGCAGCCTTGTGGGCCGCCTGCCCCCTTTCCTCCTTTTCTTCTTTGCTGGGGGGAACCCACAGCCTGGCCCAGGTGGGCAAGCTCTGTCCTGAGCCATCCACAGCCACTTTCCATGTCTCTGGACAGCCCCATCTCACCTCGGTCACCTCTGTGAATGTCATCTGAATCCTGGCTCGCCAGCTGCACACCCTGTCAGGCCAGGCTGATCCTCCCCTCCCTTCCCACAGGCCCATATTCTATTACCGTGGCAACACCTTGATGGCTGTCACCCTCAGCCAGCACAAGGCCCACTTCTGGACCTGGACCAACTCCTGGGAGGAGTTCAGACAGGTACAGGGCTCAGGTGCGGGTCCTGGGCAAGGTTGGCTGGCAACTGTGTCCACAGTGGCCCACTGGGGACACATCTGTGCTGGGACCAGGATGGGTAGGTGTCCGGGGTGGGGGCTGGGATGCCTCTGCACCCTAAGTGTGTTTCTGGGATGCCCAGAGCTACTCAATGAGGCGGGACCTGCCCCACAGGGACATCCAAGGTGCAGGCCCAGGGCTGGCCTGGCTGGGGCCATCAGCATTTGTATTACGGTGCCAGCCAGGCCAGGGTGTGAGGGGAAGTGGCCCTGCCCCCTCTATCACCTGGGCCTCCACGGGGCTGCTCGGCACCCACCCCACCCAGCCCTTGGGCTCATCAAGGCCTTTAGATAACATGAAAACCCTGTTAATTTGCCTTCATTGAACATAAAATCAATTTAATTTTGATGAGAAATATAAGTACTAGAACACTCAGAACCAATTGGGAAGCAAATTGCAAACTGTGGCCCAGGAGTTGGGTGAGAGTGTGGGTGTGGGCAGGACCAGGCCAGGCCAGGAAGTGGGGTGGGTATAGAGCAGGCAGGGGAGCCTGTATGAGATGGAGTTGGAGCTACCTGTGGGGCTGGGGCTGGAGGGTACCAAGTGAAGGACCAAGTGCCTCGGGGTGTGCCCAGTGCACTGCTCCTGTCCTGCCTCCAGGGCTGCTCCTGGCTGTGACAAGGCACACAGTGGCTGCTCAGTCCCTTTGGCCTCCTAGGACTGGGGACACACTAGAAGGCTTTCTGCCATATCTGCAGAGGTCTGAGGGTGGGGGTGTCAGGAGGAGCTCACCCCAGGACCTAGCCCTCTCACCACCCCCCACTGATATGTCCCTCATCCCCTTCTTCCTGGGATGGTGAGGGGTGAGGCGAGGAGCCCAGTTAGGGGTAGGGTGCCAGCCTCGCAACCAGGTCGGGTCCCTGCTGTCTGTGCTATGGCCTGCTATGGGCAGTGTGGGTACTGTCCTGCCTGTGTGCCTGGGGTCCTGGCGCTGGGGGCTCACCATGCGCCTGTCACGGTGGCTGACTGCAAGTGACAACCCACTCTTCTGACCCGCAGCAACTGGTGTCAAGGGGCAGTCCCATCCCCCATGGCCCACGTGAAGCCCCAGTGCTGCATGACCGCGGGAAACATGCAAAGGGTGCCGGACCTGGCCACTCGGGCTCTGAACTCCCCATCTGCATCCCTCCCCACCATCCTGCCTCTGCAGTCAGCCCCTGGCCCCAGCCACTGCCTGTGCCCCTGCTCTGGGACTGGCATCTCCTTGTGAGCCGCCCAGAGGGTTGCCATGGGCAGCCAGGCTGGCGCCCCACAGGCAGTGCGGTTCTGAGAGGCACCCTGCACCAACTGGCAGGTTCTTAATAACATAGCGTGCTCCATTTGCATCCAAATCACAGTCAGCGTCTTCGTCTAGACTTGGATGCTGCTTTAATTGCCCGGCAGTCCATGCCACAGGTGGTGGCTGCCACCATGCAGGCCCCACGCAGGGTGCTCAGGAAGGCACTGGTGTCATCTGCTTGTGGCCAGTCACCCCCCTGGAGCCCCTATGATGCTCGTCCTTGGACCCAGGCTCTGCAGCTCAGTGTAAACAGGAATTGGGGGGAGGGCTGACTGCTGGTTTTATTGGAAGCAGAATATCCACGGCTCCCTGGCCAGTGGTCGGCACAGCCTCGGGGAGAGCGGCCATCTACTTTGTCCCCTCTGCAGGCCTGGGGGCACCAACTTCTAGAGCCAGGCTTTGCCCTGCTGTCCAGCTACCTTTGGAGCTGTTGGAGATGAGGGTGGCAGGGGCCTCCCTGGCCCCAAATCAGGGAGCCCCAGGCAGCCAGAGATAAAGCTGTGTGCATAGGGTGGCATACATGGCCTGTCATGTAGGCCTCAGTGGTCACAATGCTGAGCAGTGCTGCAGCTGCAGGCCTGAGCCTGAAGATCTCAGCATGTCACTTGCTTCTTCTACCCTATCTTCCCAAACGCACGGAGTACAGCTCCCTTGGCACCTGCTCCCTTCTGGTGCATGACAGAGCTGTGCCCTGCTCTCCCCCCACCTGGCCTCTGTGGGCACACAGGTGTCAAAAGTGCTCTTTGTGTCATCGGTGGCAATGGAGATGTGAGATTGGCTAAAATGTTTCACAGACACCTCTGCCACAAAGCGGCCCAGACACAAAGCATGAGGCCAGGGGCTCCTGCCCCAGCATGGCAGGTGCCCCACCCCACCACTGCATCCTCGTGCAGGATCAAGTGGCTGCAGCGGCCCCATGCAGGGGAGATGGCAAGGCAGACAGGCTTCCCTGTGCCCAGCTTAGGCTCCAGGCACCCAGCTTCCCTACTGCTTGTCACAGGGCATCGACTTCTGCCCCGGGCAGAACGTTTCGGGAGTCACCACCCATACCCAGGAGGAACACACGAAGCTGCCCCTGCTCTTCCACCTGGGGCGTGACCCCGGAGAGAGGTTCCCGCTCAGGTGAGTCGGCTGCTGCTATGCTGTCTGCCAGGGTTCTCCTGCGGTGACAGCAGGAACCTGCGCTGGTGTGTGCCAGGGAACCTGGCCCTCCCCCCTCCCCTGGGGGCAGGTCCCCACCTGGGGTTAGTGGCTGTCCCCTTCCACCCCAGCCTGAAGTTCATCAGACCTCCAGCAACAGTGTCACCTGCTCTGAGCTACCTTGGGGATGGTGAGAGCAGGGGTGAAGGCCAGGTGGGGATGTGTGTGCCCTGTAAGGACTGAGGAGGGGCCCTCGGAGCACAGGTCCCTGGAACAAAGCAGCTGTGGGTGACGGCCAGCCCCCATCTCCACTGGTCTAGGCACCCACTTCCCTGGAAGTAATTGAAAACTCCGAGCTCCTGTCCCCAGGCTCCAAACCCCCCATCCCAGCCTCACAGCATAGCTCTCGGGGCAGAGCCACCAGCAAGCAGAGTGGCTCTGAATTTCTACCACCCAGGCCCCACCATCAGCTCCTTAGGTGTGTGTGACACGAAGACCCTGACATCTGGTCCCAGTGCAAGGCTCTCTCACTGAACAGACTGGGTCCCCACCCACTGGTCCTAGGGACACAGGTGTTCTCTGTGAACAGCCAGGCTCCTGCTTGGGACAGGCCGGGATTCAGGCAGGGTCACAGCACTGAGTGTTGGGGTCTGTGCCTAGATCCCCAATCACAGCGAAGGCCCAAAGGAATGAGACAGGCAGCATGATCTTTAGGGCTCCAGGAGGACTAAAATCCTCTGCAGAGTTCGTAACTCTGCGAGCCGGCGGCCAACTGACCCTGGGTGGCCCGTATTTAATCAGAACAAACAAGGAGTGGAGTGAAAAACTAAGGAAACCTGAGCAGGATCTTGGGCGGGGTTCACGGACCCCTCAGAGCAACAGACGATGCTAATTAAGGAAAACTATCCAGAAAGTCTCCAGGTGGCCTCAGCTGTGGCCTATCTTGCCCCCTGAGGTGTCTCCTCGTTCTCCGCTATGCCTGGGCCACACCACAGTCCTGCACATATATCCAGCTTCAACAGCTTCAACAACTGAGGCCTCTGGAAGGACCCTACCGAGCTCCTGTGCCCTCACGGGCAATCACGGAGCTCAGCCACTGAGCCTAGCTCTCCCAGCCCCAACTGCAAGCTGAGGCTTCCATCCCCAGGGCCTCTTGGCCACACCACTCGCCTTCCCATAGGAGCCCAGCTGGCTCCAAAGCCCAGGACGATGACCACTGGAAGCACAGGGTCCCCCAAGTCCATGCCCACCCAGCACCTCACAGTGTGGCTTACAGAGATTGGCCCTTTACAGATGTAATTAAGGTGGAACGGAAGTGAGGTCCTCTGGATTGGGCACCCAAGGTCCAAAGACAAGAGGAGGCACCAAAATAGGCAGCCACTTGGGGCCAAAGTGAGGCCTGAAGCCATGGAGGCCAAGAGGAGGAGGAAGGAGCCTCAGGTGCTGCAGAGCGAGCACCTCCACTTCACACTTGGGCTCCAAGATGTGGAGGGGACAGGTATCTGCTGCCTTAAGCTCCCAGGGCATGCACGGGTAGAAGCTGCGTGCTCCTCACGGTGCCCGAGGACCATCACTCCCCTGGGGGGCATGCAGCCCAGGTGCTGCGGCTGGAGGAGATACAGGTAGTCTTGAGATCCAGGCGCCCCAGAGCAGCCTCCACGGTGAGTAGGGTACAGGCCCCAACCATAGCACACCAGCCCAAGCCACGTCAGCGCCCCATAACCCGTGTGGTGCTGGGGACCATGCAGAGGTCAGCATTGAGCAGTGACAGCCCTGCACTCCAGCCTCATGCAGCACAGCACAGTCCACAAGGGCTCCTTTCCAGCTGCACTGGCTCAGGGACATAGTCCCTGCCTCCATGGCCAAGGGTACCCCAGCAGCACTCCTGGAGGACCTTGGTCCCTGAAGAAGACATAACTGTGGGTCTCAGACACACAGCCACTGCAGTGAGCTCCAGCAGCACGGTGACAGCCACCACCTGCAGGGCCTTGAGAATACAGGGAGGCCTTCAAGCCTGCTGGCCAGAGTTCCACCAAATGCACTTGGCCATGGAGTCCTGTAGATGCATGTGCACCTTAGCACCCTCCTACCCAGTTAAAAAACACTGAGGCCAGGCAGCATGCGGAGAGACAGCCAGGAGCTGGGAGAAAGCAGCAGACCATGGACTGGCTGGGTGCCATGGCTGGGGTGGGGCCAAGCAGGAGTCTGGGGCCCCACAATCCCTGTGACCCTGGTGCTGAAAGCTGTTCCATGATCATCCCACAGGCACCAGTGCATGACTGGGCCTAAGGGCACCCAGGTCCCTTTCTAGGTGGCTGCTGGGCTCAAGCCAGTATTGGTGCCCTCAGAGGGAGGTGGGAGGGTGGCTGTGGCAGGGGTGCTCCCAGAGATGGTGGGGGACAGGATGGCACAGGCCACAGGACATGCCTCCCGAGGAGATGGGGGGTCAGCTGCAGAGAGGCTCTTTCTGTTTGACTTGCGGTTGGAGCCCAGCAACTTCTCCCAGCCACAGTGGCTGGTTCCCCTTCTTCCACTCAGCGGGAGGCATCCTGTCAGCAGCACAGATGCTGTGGCACTGGGTGGTGAACAAGTGGGGGCCTGTGAGGAAAACGCTGTGCACGTCCTCTGTTCTGTCTGCCCCGTACTGGGCTCTGACAGGTCACCTGTCAGTCTCCTCCCCATGTGAAATGGAAGTTCTATTTGCATTTCCCAGGAGAGAAACCACACCACCTGCATGTTGGTGATGTCAGACATGACAAAGTGGCAAAAAGACTTGGTCCTCAGGGAGTCTCTACAGCACCACGGTGTTCTGGGGTCTCCCAGTCAACCTCCTGACACACCTTGTAGCCAATACCTCCAGGGTCCTGGTCATAAGCACGTCACTGTGGTGGGAACAGAGCGGAGGACAGCCATGCTTGCTGCTCCCAGTAGGACTGCCCACTCACAGCCTCCCTCCCAGGGCTCAGCCTCCTGATCCCTCACTCCACCCTCTGCCCCTGCCCACCCCATGACCAGCTCCACTACAGGCTTTCCAGCTGGGCCTCCTGTGCCATCCACACCCTAGAATGCCCACCCCTCCAGACAGAACCAGGGAAGCTGCACCCTTGGTGACCTGGGCTCCCTTGTCTCCAGCTTTGCCAGCAGTGAGTACCAGGACGCCCTCAGCAGGATCACCCTGGTCGTCCAGCAGCACCAGGACTCCTTGGTCCCTGGACAGCCACAGCTCAACATGTGCAACCAGGCGGTCATGGTGAGCAGCGTGCGGTGGGTCACAGCCGTACTGTATGTGCCACAGGGCACTACGGCATTCAATGCAGTCATCGGGCCTCGGCTTACTGGAGCCAAGTGCCTCGTAAGGGCTGTCCTGTCCTGTGCACGCATGCCCCTGGGTGCAAGGCAGGCCTGTTCCCCTCCTCCTCTTTCAGGCGGACATTGACGGTGGACAGAGGCTTCCTCAGCCCTCTTGCAGCCGTGAGATGAGCCCAACCTTAAGGGATGCAGGGCAAGGCAAGGCAAGGCAGGCCTGGGTGGCTGCCTGAGCTTGCTGCTTCAGAGCAGCCCCTCCTACCCCGGTCTCAGCCTGGCCATCCTCATTTCCCTGCCCCTCCCCAGGGGTACACCCTGGCTCAAGTGCCCCTGATTCCTGCCGAGGTGGAGATCCATGTAGTCCCTGCACTAGAGCCAGGTGGATGGGGAGGGTCTTGCCTCCTTGGCGGAGACAAGCACCTGAAACCCACAGCCAAGACCAGAGACAGCTGGAGTGACTGAGCTTGGCTTGAATTTCGTTTCCTAGAACTGGGCACCCCCAGGCTGTGAAAAGCTGGGCAAGTGCCTGCCGCCTCCAGAGTCCGTCCTGGAGAAGTGTTCCTGGTCCCATTAGCATCTGGTTGGACCCAGGCCAGACCCAGGAGCTCCCTGCCAGTGCCTGAGGGAAGGAAGCATCCCAGCCACTCTGTCCTGCTCATGGCCAGGTGGAGGGGACCCCTGACCAGCAACAGGGCCTGTCGACCACACCTGGCCGAAGGCCTGGAGGGCCCAGTGGTTCCTGCACCTCCTCAGGCCGGGGATTGAAGGCCGCAGTTGCCAGTTGTGTGCCGAGCCCACCGTACTATGAGAGGAGTGCTACCTGCCCAGCCATTAGGGCTGTGGAGGTGGAGGACAGGTCATCGCCTAGCCTGGAGGGCCAGAGCCTGGCACGCACGGCCTGCCTGCTCCCAGAGGCATGTGGCAGCGCATGTCCATCCACCGGCACTGACCTGCTACCGCTGGACTTTGCACAAGTGGGGAAATGACAAGAAATAAAGGAATTGGGCTGGGGATTTAGCTGAGCGGCATAAGTGCCTGCCTGGCAAGTGCTAGGTCGTGAGTTCGATCCCCGGTACCGCCAAAAAAAAAAAATAAATAAATAAAGGAATTAGTGGCAGGTCAGCTGTGCAGTTGTGGTTTTTAAACAGGGCGTGGTGCTTGGGGACGCGCTCCGGCCATTCAGGGGCCTGGCTACCGGGATCCTTGCCCCGCCCCACGCAGTTCCCTCGCGCTGCACCCACCACTCACTGCGCTCGCGGCTGCTGAGGCGGAAGGAACGGGTGTGGCTAACACGGGACTTAGACCGCTAGAGCGCCACGCCAATTTGCACCCACCAGTGACCCCGGCCCCGCCCTCGCGCCAGGCCCCGCCCTTCTCACGCCAGGCCCCGCCCCCCGTGACCCCGCCCCTCCCGCCCGGGCCCCGCGCACACGCGGCCATGGCGGATCCCGAGCTGCAGCTGGTCTCCCGGCGCATCCGCAGCTTCCCCGACTTCCCCATCCCCGGCGTGATCTTCAGGTGTGGACGCGGCGCCGCTCGAGTGTTGGTTCTAGGCTCGGCGTGGACTCTGGCGGGCTGCACTCCCGGCCAGTCCGCGTCACCAGCCTGTCGTTGTGCAGGGACATCTCGCCCCTCCTGAAGGACCCCGAGTCCTTCCGCACCAGCATCCGCCTGCTGGCCGGCCACCTGAAGACGGCGCACGGCGGCAAGATCGACTACATCGCAGGCCAGTGCCCTTCCTCCCCGCCGAGCCCACCCCACCCCTCTGTGCCCCTGGTCCCTTCCGTGCCCCCCTCGCCGCTCCTTCCTGGAGACCGCAGCTAATCGGCGACCCTTGCCCTGCTTCCGACCTCTGATCTCCGACCTCTGGCGTCTGGTCTCCCTCTTCCTGCTGGGGCTGGCCCCGCCCCGGCCCGAGTATCCTGCTCTGCTCTGCTCTTCCTCCTCCCGTTGTCGAGAGTGTTGGCCTGGTACTGCAAGGCCAGGTTCTGTGGGGTTCGCGGTGCTTGGGGGAGGGCTTTGGACCACCGGGGTCCTGGGTGGCCCGGATGGGTTGCAGGGCTAGACCACCCTCCTCCGCGGAAGGCCTGCTGGTCTGAGGCCCCCTGCAGGCTTCCAGGTTCCTGGCTGCACTGCCCAGAGCTGGCCTGACCTCTCCCAGAGTCTTTCCCTGGGCCACCCCTCCGCCCTCCCCACTGTCTTCCTGTTCCCCTTGTCCAAGCGTACTGAGCTGTGTTATAGGCCGGAGACCCAGTCCTGGCCCTCAGAGAGATCCTTGAGGCTGTGCACACCTTGGCGAGCCTCCCACCTCACATCGCAGGGAGGGCCAGGGAGGAGAGGTGGCCCAGGCACATCTCTGCCCCAGCTTCACAAGGCTCACTGCCCCAAGGGAGCCACCACTATGCGGGGCCCTCCCCCTCCTCTCTTCCTGCCAGGAGCTCCCCTGAAATCGGGTGTATGGGGTGCACCCAGCAAGCCCACTGCAGCCCCATCCCCTCCAGAGATGGCCAGGCTGCCTCAGCCTCTGCTGTGACGGGGACCCCGAGCAAGCACTGCAGCAAGGAGTGGTGGGGGTGTCTGTGCACTGCTGTCAACCTTGGGCCTGAGCTGTCAGAGGTCGGGCGCCTCCCCAGAGCCACTTACAGTCTCAGCGCACAGGATCCACTGGGCCCCAAGGTGGATGACACTGGTGCCCCTTGTGCCTGCTCCTCCAGCCTGGCCTGTTCATGCTGCTGTGCCACAGGCCACAACCCAACGCCCCCCCGTCCCTAACCCCACAGGCCTGGACTCCAGGGGCTTCCTGTTCGGCCCCTCACTGGCCCAGGAGCTGGGCCTGGGCTGTGTGCTTATCCGGAAGCGCGGGAAGCTGCCCGGCCCCACCGTGTCCACTTCCTATGCACTGGAATATGGGAAGGTGAGTGGACAGGGAGACCACCAGAGGAGGGCAGGGCCAGGAGCCCTCAGCCCCTGGAGCATCTGGGACCCACAAGTGGGGCAGCTGTGGTTGCAGTAAACTTGGGAGCTCAGATTTCCACATCAGCCAGTTGTCAGGGGGGATTAGAGCCAGGCCCAGGGAGGGGCCACACATGGCACCTGGGCTCTGCAGCATCTACTTCCTGTCTGCAGGCTGAGCTGGAGATCCAAAAAGATGCCCTGGAGCCTGGCCAGAAGGTGGTCGTGGTGGATGACCTGCTGGCCACTGGAGGTGAGTGCTCCTGGGACAGCTGAGGACCTGGGGAGGGGTCACAGCACTAGGGCAGGGGGCTGTCGGGGGCCTCCCTGCCTCGCCAACCTCCCTGTCCCCACCCCAGGAACCATGTGTGCAGCCTGTGAGCTGCTGGGCCAGCTGGGGGCCAAGGTGCTAGAATGCGTGACTCTCGTGGAGCTGACCTCGCTCAAGGGCCGAGAGAAGCTAGGGCCAGTCCCCTTCTTCTCCCTGCTGCAGTATGAGTGACACCATCTTCAGCTGGACAAGAAACCGTTCACCTTGTGCCTTCAGTGACCTGTAGGAGCCACAGGCTGCAGCTCTCATTTCTACCCATTGAAGAAAGATCCCTGGTAGTGACCAGTGCCTGCAGCCTCCTGTGGGCTCTGCCAAGTGTCACAGCCAGACAAAAATCAGGAGACAACTTTGCTAACACACCCACTTCCTATTACCCTTTGGTACCACAGCATAGACCCAAATGCTAACAGACCTTGGCCTTCCTGATGGGAGCCCCAGCAAGGACAGCTGCTGGCAGGGCAGTGCTCAGTACCTGTTTCGTGCCTGTGCCTCCCAGATGGACAGGACAGGCTGAGAGTCCATTCCGCAGGGGAGCAGATGGGATGGGACTCACAGCCGTGAGGCTGTGTCACTTGGTCTCCCATTGCAGCCTAACCAGTGATTGCACTTAGTAGTCTGGCAGGCCAGTTCCTCCTGCAGATCCTGTTTCCGCCAATCTGAGGTCTCCTAGGATGTGTGGTGACACCAGGCCACCTGGGTAATCCAGGGTCACCCCTCCATCTCATAAAGTCCTGTATCTCAACTCAGCAGTGCCCCAACAGCCCACACACAGGATGCTACGGTTTGTGTCTAGCTGTCCCCCTAAAGCCTCATACAGGTTCAGATGGAAGCCTCTTCAGAGACAGCTGATCCAGAGTATGATTGATTCATGGTGCAATGCTGGGATCAAGGGTGGGTGATCACTGGCTCAGTCCACCAACTAGATTGGCACCACCCCAATCCCAGTAGATTGCGTACAACACAAAGGACAGAAAGGCTTGTCTTCCCTTGTTGCTTTGCTGTCTTCCACTGCCGTTAACCACCTGGTTGTGGCCTGAAATAAACTTTACCTCCTTTAATTTTGACTGTTGGGCATTTTGTCTCAGCAATAAAAATACACAGGATCTGGTCTCTACCATAGCAGTAACAGCATCCCAAAGCAGTGGCCTTAGGAACAAAATTTTATTTATATGACTCAGGCTTTATTTTATAAAAAGCCGGTAAGATGAGAAAATAAATTCTTCCAAGGCTGTAGGTATTTGAAGTTTTAAAAAGTTAAATTAGAAATAAGCATGCCAAATAGATCCACAGTGAATCCTACTCTAATGCTGTGTCAAAAATCTAAAGTTTAAGTTTTACAGGTTATTTTAGCACAAAACCTAGAAAATCGGTTAGCGTTCTAGAGAAGAGTAACTTCATGCTGCCGCTCAGAACCTGGTCTTTCGTCTAGCCAGCATGCCCAGAGGTCCACACCGCTGGCCGGCGGGGCATCTGTCACAGGAAGAGACCTGAGCACAGCAGGGCAGGCAGCTCTGGGTATTCTCTGATCTCAGCTGAACTCAGCCTGGCCCTAGCCTTGGGCAGGACCTAGAATAGGCCCAGCAAGCCTGTGGGTGGATATCACAATGTCCCCTGCCAAGAGATCACAGTTCACAGGCTCCAGCACCGGGATGGGGCAGCTCTGCCAGCCCTGCATACCACCAGGCACCAGGCCCCTTCCCTGCCTGGGGCAGTGCCCAAGGACTGCAGAGCAGCCAGGCAGCAGACAGAGCTGCATGGGGACAAATGCAACCCCAACACACTGCGTGAGACCCCAGGAGTCCACACTGGCAGGAGACTGTGCCACCTGTGGCCCTCAGGGATGGGGACATCTGGTGATGGGAGTGAAAGAGGCGCCTTGGGCGCCAGCGTCCACCCGTAATGGCCAGCTCACTGCCCCTCCTCAGTGCGGGCCTGGCGGGCCAGCCGTGCAGTGATGCTGGCCAGGTCGGCAGCCTTGTCCAGCTTGATGTAAGTGTCAGCGCGGATGCGGTGCAGACTAAGCCAGTCAGGCAGCAGCTCCGCAAGCAGCAGCAGGTGCTTCTCCATCTCCCCTACGGTGGCAGAAGGGTGGGAGTGAGTCACCGGCCAGGGCAGGAGGGAGACCCTGGCCCAGCTCCACCTCCCAGCAGGGCTGCAGCAAATGGGGTGTCCTCAGGGCTGAGCTACTTTGTAAAGCGCCCTGAGTGCCTACTGTGTGCACGGCCTACTCACAGGCCTGGGCGTCCCTGGGCAGTGTTCTCAGGAAAGGGGATAGACCAAGGGACCCAGCTGAGGCCCAGCCCTGAAAGCCTCAGGCAGGTCATGAAGCCTGGTGAGGGGAGCACACACTAAGGTCAGGATTCTGTCCCAAGGAGCACAGGGACAATGGGCTCGTGAGGCCACGGGAAGCCACACAGGGAGGCTGCAGAGCTGCATGGGACTCAAGGGATCTGGAGGCCACAGAGCCCACACATGGAGCCCATGGGCATCAGGTGAACAGACAGATGCCCAGGGCACAGCGTTGTGCCCACCCTCGACTCCACCCTGACCTGCACATACCCAGGCTCAGCGAGGCTTGGCAGCTGCCCACCATCCTGGTGCAGGCCACCTCCATGGTGAGTGCAGGCCTGCGCTCAGCCACGAAGATGCCACGTAGCACACGTGCCAGCTCGGGCAGCCGCTCCAGCCGCTGCAGCCGCAGCTCAAGTTCTGGGCGCCGTGTCATCTGTGCCAGCTGCTTCTGGGCCTCCTTGGCACGGATCTGCAGCAGGCAGAGGGGAGGTCAGTAGCAGCAGTCACTGTGAGCACCCACCCGTCCCTGTCCCTGTGGACTTACCCGCTCCAGCAGGGCCTGGGACACGCCCTTCAGTGTGCTGGGAGGGATGGTGGGCTGACTGGCAGGGGTGGCTGGCAGTGTCGGGCAGGGGGACCCAGGGCTGCTGGGCTCTGCCGCACACAGAGCAGCATGACTCAAGGCCTTTTCCATCTGCAGAGGGCACAGAACAAAGGAGAGAAGTTAGAGTGGTGCATGGCAGCCCTGGCTCCACCCCGACTCCCACCCGGCTCTCCAGGCCCAGCGCTCAGCACAGTGCTCTGGCCTCAGGTCCGGGCACGATGCACAGGGTGCTCAGGGAAAGTCCCTGGGGGATGCAAGGGTGAGGTAGAAGGATAGCTAGTGAGCAAGGACCCGTTCCTCTTTGGGCCAGTAAGCCAGACGTGGCGTCAGGTCCCCAAGGAGGCACCATACTCCCCCCAGGAGAAAGGGCGGAGCCAAGGCCCAGCCAACCTCACCCTGGGTGACATCAGGCTTCGGGCACGGGCCAGCACCTCCCGGGCAGTAGTGAACTTCTCCGTGGTGGGCGGCTGGGGCAACTCGGCTGGCTCGATGTCAGGCACATCGTCCACGTTGAAGCGCGGGTGCCAGCGTGTCAGCTGGTCCTCAGGTACAGCCATGGGGGGGTTCAGGGAGGCCAGGAAGGCCTGTTGGAAGAGCAGCAGGGGACTACCTGGGTTACTTTGCCAAGCAAGGACACACTGCCTGGCACACAGGTGGCGCTGATGAAATGCCACCCAAGGCCAGAGTGTGACACTAGTTCTAAGCTCACCAGCCTACTGTGCAGGGAGGTGATAGCCCACATGGCCAGGCAGGACAGGGCCACAAGGGATGCACAGGGAGCAGCACTGGCGGAGCCAACCTCCTGCAGTGCCTGGGCCCAGCCGGCTGCTCACCTTGTGGTGTTCCTTGACCCGATCCACCAGGTTCTGGCTGAAGACCTGCCGCCGTTGCAGCAGCCTGGAGGCTGTGAGCTGGGGGGTGGGACTGCCAGCCTCTGTGGGGAAGAGTCCAACCTGAGCCCTAACCCTGGCCCACCTCAGCAACCCCCTCCTCAAAACGTGGAGTCGCAGGTGGGGAAACTAAGATCAAGGAGAGCGAGCCCCGTGGAGCTGAGACCAGGCCAGTACTCACCCCGGTCCAGCAGGGGCTCTATGGTGAGCTGATAATCAGACTTCTTGACACTATTCTTGAAAGTGGGGACATTGCACTCCTGGCGGAAGCAGTAGGACATGGGATACACCGTTTTGATCTGGCCCACGTTGTGCTCCTCAAAGCGCCTAGGGCAGGAAACAGAGTCAGAAGGAACCAGGCAGGGCCAGCTGCAGACAGGACAGCAGGCTGAGCTTCCCCGCGGGCCACTCACCTACGCATCATGTCCTGGACTCCCTGCTTGACCTTGGCAAAGGTCACTGTCTCAGAGCGGTTGTGGAGCATGCCCACGATGGTGTCCATGCTACGGAACATCTCGGCCAGCACCTGGTACTTGTAGGGCAGTACGAGGCCTGGCGGGCCAGGCAGGGCCAGGGCATGGAAGCGCTGGTAGGCGGGCGCCTTCTCGCCACTGTCAGAGCGAGCCAGTCTCAGAGCAAGCCCTGGCCCATGCCCCCTCCAGTTCCCAGCAGCAGGACCTGTGGCTGGGGACACTCAGCCAGTGTCTCACAAGCACACACCCTTCACAAAAACCCTGGGGTAACCAGGCCCAAGGGAAGCAGCCCCAGGGAAGGGGCCCAGAGGCACCCCTGTTGCAGGAATGACACCCCTTACAGTCAGAGGAAGGACGTGAAACGAGTGCGCAGCAGCCCCTGGGTCCTCTGCCTGCCCTGGCCAGGACCAAGCCTCCCACCAGCCTGGCCTCCACCAGGTCCCTGACCAACAGCTCAGTACTCACCATGGCTGCTCTGCAGGGCTGGTGGCATCTGCGGGGCTGGACTCCTCAGCACCCTCCTGAGCCCGGTCCTTCAGTGCCTGAACGCACGCATCCAGCTCGCGCGCCCGCTGGAGGCATGCCTGGAGCTCAGACACAGTGTCCTTTGAGGGGACCTGAGGACACAGGACGTGTCAGGCCAGCCACCCTGCCATCTTCCCGACCCACTTGCCCTGGTCCAACCTCCTCCCACCTTGTCCAGTGGGGCTGCACGGAGAGACCGCTGAGCTGCAGGAGCAGGGGCTGGGACAGGAGCAGAAATTTTCTTGACCTTCTTGGGCAGCAAATGACAGGCAGGAGGGCTGGGGGGTGCGGGGGATCCAGGACGGGAATCCTGCTGGGAAGAAGTACACAGGTGAGACTCGAGGAAGCCCAGGACTCACCCGGCCTGCTGAATCGCAGCGTGTCCTCAGCAACCAGACTGCCATGGAGGCAGGAGCTCAGGCTGGGGGGTGGGGGGCTCCAGGTACGAAGTCCTCTGCTGAAAGCCACATCGCCGGTCAGCCTGCTCATCCCTCTGGTGGCCCCTTCCAGGACTGACCCCTCGCCTCCCCTTGAGGCACTGTGGCTTTTTGCCAGCCTGTACTTAACGGCTCAGACCTTCCTGCATCTTAGGAGCCACAGCCCACGCCCTCGCCACTCCCGCAGCCCAGTGAGCTGGGACCCCAGATGCGCCGCAACTGCAGAGGCCGCCCCGCCCCCTTGGTGCCCCTGCGCCCTGGCCCCCACACGAAGGCCCGGCTCCCCACGTCCCGGGCCCGTGCTCACCGCGTCCCGCAGCCGTAGTCTCCGGCGCGCGGGCGGCGCAGGCTGGTCGCCCCCAGGCGCGGCGACCGGGCGGGTGCGCTTACGGCTGCTGCCCGGGGCGAGGGCGGGCAAGGGTCCGGTGGGGCTCGGGGTGCGGCAGGCTGCCTTGATCCGCGGAGCCACCGAACCCGGGCGGCGGCAAGTGAAGAAGTCGGTGACCCGGCTCTGCGCCATAACGAGATCAGAGTACGCGCGGTTTCGCGCCGTTTTCGCGCCGTTTCCTATCCGCCCCGCCCCATCCGGGACGCACCATCCGGCACAGCGCCCAGGGTAAAGCTGGACGCTTCCAGCGCATGCGCCATAGTGACAGGGCCCCAAAGCTGACCGCACATGCGCCAACCCCGCCCTTCCCGGGCTGCACCACCAGGCCTAACACGGGGACGAAAAATGGATCCGTCAGGCGCACGCGCACTAAGCCGCGCATGCGCAGAGGGGTCCCGTCCGGGTGGTAGGTGTGCAGCCCTGGGTGGGAGCGCACACGTGGTGATTGCTAGAGCGCGAATGCGGGCCAAATAGCAAGAATGGTCCGGTGACAGGGGTCCCGGCCAGGAAGGATAATGAAACTGTCTCCAGAACAGTCTGAAAAGAGAAGGCTCCCAAATCCAGAGCTCGCCTGGGCCCCGTGCGAGCCGCTCCCGGAGGAGGAGGGCAGTGCTGAAGGGGCTTCTGCTTCCGTCTCGCAGCGTTTTCTGTAAAGGGAATGACTTGTGCTTATCCAGAGCAAAAAGGGAATAGCTGGGTGTTGCTATTGGAGCTCGCAAAATAGCCTCAAGTGTGACAAGCCGGGCGATTGATGCCCGCTGTGGAAGGGGGGGGGCGGGGCCTCCTGGACAGCCCGCGGCCCAGGCTAATAAAGATTGGTGGGAGCGGGGTGTGCCTCAGTGGTGGAGCAATTTCGTGGCGTGTGAGAGGCCCGGGATTCAAGGCCCAGTTGCTAGAAAGACAAAACCGAAAGACAGGTGTAAGATGGAAATCGGCGATTTTAAGGGCTACGTCTTGTTACAGTTTTGATGTGTATGCTGTGTCACCACGTAAAACTTGTGTTTCTTAAAACAAATACCTGCAGGTGTAGCTTAGGGTAGAACACTGCTCTAAGCTTGGTGAGAGCCCAAGTTGGAGCCCCAGCCCTCCCCCACCCCAAAAAAGAGAAAAACAGGAATTGGCCTGGAAGGAGCACGAAGTTCTGGGGTGATGGAAATGGCTCACATGGTGACAGGTTAGGGCCAGCTAGGTGTATGGATTTATCAAGACTCGAGGGTCTATTAAGATTTGCATATTGGGCCAGGGATTTAGCCCAGTGGCTTAAGCGCCTGCCTGGCAAACATAAGGTCATGAGTTCGATCCCCGGTACAAAAAAAAAAAAAAGATTTGCATATTTCACTATGTAACTTCATATAAACTCAACTATAAACAAATATTAAACTCTAATCAATGAGGCTGGGGTTACACTGATTTGGGCCGGGGATTTAGCTCAGAGGCTTAAGCGCCTGCCTGGCCAGCATGAGGTTATGAGTTTGATCCCTAGTACCAGAAGAAAAAAAACTCCAATCAATGACATGGGTACAGAAGCATGTTTAGAAGTGACATTTGTCTGATGCTGAAATACATCAAATTAGATGGATATCCAGGCATGGTGGTGCAGGCCTATATTTCCAGCACTTGGGAGGCTGAGGCAGGAGGATTGGCAAGTGTTCGAGACCAGCCTGGGTTGCGTAATGAGACCTGTCTCAAAAAAACAAAAAGAATGGGTAAACAAATATGTGACAAAAGCAATTACAGAATATTAATGGTGTCTGAATGCGAAGTGTAAGTGCTTAAACTGAAATTCTTTCAATTTGTAAGTTTAAAAATCTTCAAGACAGTATTTTGAATCAGTGTATTTCTTTTTTTTTTTTGGTCCCAGGAATCAAACTCACAATGTCACGCTTGCCAGGCAGGCGCTTAAGCCACTGAGCTAAATCCCCAGCCCAAATCAGTGTATTTCTCACTGTGAGTTGTAGCCAACCTTCAGCAAGACAGAGCTGGCCCAAAAGGTAGCTTTTGGAAAAGGGCAAAGGGCATGGTGCATGGTGACCCTGATGACAGCCTGATTGAGCCCCATTCCCAGCAGCTCCCTGCGGGCCTGGGCTTGCTCTGCTGTTGGCAGAACCCTCTATGTCTCTAGCTGTGGATGAACACTGTTATTCTGACTCAGATGGAAATTGGCTTTTCTGAAAGGTTGCCAAAAGTGATCTGAGAGTCATGGAGGAAGCCACTCCAAATGTGCACTCTAAAGAAGGAAAGCTGCTGGGTGTGGTGGCACGTACTATAGTCTCAGCACTCGGGAGGCTGAGGCAAGAGGATCACCACAAGTTTGAGGCCAGTCTGAGTTCCCTAGTAAGTTCAAGGCCAGCTTGAGCTACGTAGTGAGACCCTGTTTCAAAAAAAAAAAAAGAAAAGAAAAGAAAAGTGTAGGGCTATAGTGGAGCACACGTAATGGACACAGTCTCTCCATAGAGGACCTTGGACATCTTTTGGCTGGGAGGGAGTTTTCCTTCCCAGTGACCTGGTGGCCCCCTACTCTTACTCCACATTTGTGAAATCAGGCAGAGACAGCCAGACCTAATCGCAAGCAGCATCTGGCTCCTGGCCTGCATTGTTGGCCAGCCCTTGCCTTACAGAGATAAGCCCTCCAGGGGCCTCGGGATCCAGGACACCAGCAGCTTCTCATTTCCTTCCTCCAGCCGGAGCACAATGCTGCCCTGGGCTCCCCGAGCTGCACATGAAGTGACTTAAGCACAGCTCTGCCAGCCACAAACTCCTAGGACCTCAGAGGGCAGGAGGGGTGGCTGCTATTGCTCTTGCCACTCTGGGCCCACGCAGCAGGATGCAGACAGCCCTGAAAAGCTAGATGTACTGGGTCTGCGGACCATCCACAAGGGCCTGCAGAATCCAAAACACAAAACTAAGATGCATCTGGCCATTGTCAGGTTTGGGGTTTAGAAGCATTGGAGGCCTAGGAGTTAGGGTGTGGCTGGCATTTGCTTCTCACCATTAGCAAGCAAGGAGGCACCTGGTGCTACAGGACCCCGTGGACCTGCCTCAGTGCTCTGGTCTCGTGTTCATCGTGGGAGCTCAAGGTGCAGCCATGCAAACTGCTGTGTCTGTAATGTCCACCCTAGAGCTTAGGTCTTTTGGTGTGACTTCAACCTTGGAGGTGCCTCAGAAAACTGCCTTGTTCTGCTACAGTGGTGAGGTCTTGGGGCCACTTCCCCAGTCACAGCTAATTGAGCAAGAGTGCACAGCACAGCCCATCAGGTGCTGTCCTGGGGCCAGAGCCTGGTGGCAGCTTTGCACATCCCTAGCATGGCCACCTCTGCCACCTGTGGTGTGGAAAGATGAGCAGCAGCAAGCATGTGGCCCAGAGACAGACAGAAACCGCCAGCCCCAGCTGTTTTTAAGTTGGCTCCCACTTGGTTTCTTGGGAGGCCCAGCAGCCCTTCATGGTGTTCTAGAGGTTTGTGAAATGACCGATTCTTTCCCATACATTCACCTGTTGTGCTTAAACTTCCTCTGGCTATTTTTTCTTCTAACCCAAGTAGCCGTGATGAAAGCATGGTCACGAAGGTCAATCCATACAAGGCTACACTAATGGAAATACAGAGTCTAGAAGGTGAAAGTCCTTTGCTGGTCCAGGTCCCACAGGTCCCCCTTGGCTGTGGGCATAAAATGCCAGGAGGGTGTGGTCTGGCTGGAGTCCTCCAGGGGAGACCTGATGGCAGAGGGCCAAGAATCCATGTCTATGGGGCTGGCAGTGTGGTTCAGTGGTACAGGGATTCCCTAGCATAAAGACCTAGGTTCAGTCTCCAGCACTGCCAAAAATCCATGTCTGTGGATGTGTGGCCTGCAGAAACTCAAGAGTACTTATGAGTGCCCTCCAGGTGATTGGCTTCTTAGGGCCAATTATAGGCCAGGGCATTGAGAGCTAGCTGTTCACCAGGCTGAGAACAGGACAGCCACCACTGTCACTGCCACAGTCACCATCATTGGCATCATCACTGTCATCACAGTCACCACCACTACCAGCACCATCATCACTGCCACCATCACCACTATCACCACCATCACCACAATCACCATCACACCATCGCCCTCAGCACCACCATCACCACCATCACCATCATCACCATCACCACCACCACCATCACTACCACCACCACCACCTCCATCACCACCACCATTGTCACCACCATCACCACCACCACCATCATCATCACCATCACTATCACACCACACCATTGCCCTTACCACCACCACTGTCACCACCATTGCCACCATCACCACCATCACCACCACCGTCACCACCATCACCATTGCCCTCACCACCACCACCATCATCACCACTGCACCATCCCCCTCACCACCACCATTGTCACCACCATCTTATCTACACTCAAGCAAGCAGAGTTGTCAGACTGGTCCTGAGTTTGGCCCACAGCTGTGTCCTGCCCTTGCCTGACTCCCCTAGAGCCCACCCTGGTCCTCCCAGTCTCCCTGCCCCCTGCGCTCAGTAACAGAGTGTGAACAGCTCACAGTTGCTCCCTGCCTGCTGCATCCTGGCGCCAATCACTCATAACCATAGTGCGCCAATCACTCATAACCATAGTGACCACCACGCTGTGTCTGTCAAGCATTGCAGTGTGGGAGCCCAGTGTGCAGCTACTAGAAAAGAATCAGGTGCCACCCTTTTAACGCTGTGAGCATCCTGTTCCTGGGGCTGGATGCCTCCTCAGTCTCCCTCAGCGCAAACCTCATGGTCCCCAGTGTGGGCAAAGAAGAAGCCGAGACTCAAGGGGCAGAGCTGGGGAGTGCAGGTTGCAGCCCCACTTCCTCCCTCAGTCAGCTGCTCCCCCAAGAGTGCCCAGACCTGTCCATCACCTGCAGCCCAAGGGAACTCTTCAGGGCCTTGGCTCCAACACCAGCCCACGGCCAAGTCTGGAGGTGGTGTTCACCGTTGGGGAGGGAGTCTGAGTCTCAGCCAGGATCGATCTGCAATTGGCTCCGCCTCCACCAGACAACCTTGGAGTCCTTTGCTGATGGGCACAGTGCAGGGATGGAGAAGCTGCTGCTGCTGCTGCCCTAGGAGAGTGACCTGGCCATGTCTTCTCCTCCCAAGCCTCGGTCCTCTATCTGTAGTGGGGCACCCACCCCGCCTGCTCACCGTCCTGAGAGCGCCGAGCAGTGCGTCCATCTCTGTGCAGACCAGCGCACTCCCGGTCACACCTCGCTCAGAGTCTGAGTGGGAGAGGTCCCACCTCGCTCAGCCTGGCCGTGTCCAGCCGTGACATTAAAGATGGTGGCTGCTAAGAAAAGAATCAGGTGTAACAGTTTTAATGTTGTTAATTTTACCTGTTATAGCCAACATCCTGGCTCTTTGTACATAATCAGTCTAAAATGTATTGAGATGTTTACATTTGTCCTCATCATTATCTTCATAATTACCATTAATTTCCGCACCATCTCCACCCTCCTCTCCATCACCATCACCTCATCTCCACCATCATCTCCATCTCCATCTCCACAATTGGTTATCACTAAGTGCTTGTCACCAAGTCCTTGAGATCTAGTGTGTATTTTGCACAGAGTGCACATTTCAATCCACAAGATGCTATATTTTTATGGAAATACTTAGGCCTTGATTTACATGTCATAAAATTTACTTGAAAAAGTAGATTCACATACCTCGATTATTCTAAAAATACCAAAATGCTTTCCAAGATGGAATAGAGTGTTTAAAATTCACGAAGGGTAAATAGAATTGCAAGTCTGTTTTCCAGCTGGTTGGGTACTCAGTGGCCACAAGACAGAGGTCCACTTGGATAGTGAGCCAGACCTAGCGCTGGGTCTGCACACCGGGCAGGAGGAAGGGTGGGCAGTGGGGGGCAGGTCCCTTAGGGTGAACTGGTGCTGTCAATGGGGCATGGGGGCAGAGCTGGAGACCCTGACCCAGGTCTGCCTTCTAGGGCTCAGAGGTCAGCCCCAGTACCCCCTGTGCTGGGGTGGCCAGTTGCCAGTGTCCAGGCTGAGGCACACATGCAACCAGGAAGCCTCCTGGGCCACAGAGACCCACTGCCACACAGCAAGGATGCACAGCCATGGTGGCTCCAGCCCTTGGTTGAAGGAGGGTCTGCATCACTGGCTTTGTAGGTATGGGTTGGGGCCAGGGCTCCTGTGTGGGTCCCCTGCTTGGGCCACCAAGGCAATGGTGGCCTCACAACTGGGCCTGCTGTTCTCATGCGTCCTTGGCCAGGGTCCTTGAATAAGTGACGAGGACTCCTGGAGAGAGCCTGGAAATGCGCATGGAGCCTGGAAGCCCTGGCACTGCTCCCCAAGCTGGCACATCCCAGCGGCAAGGCCACAGCAGACAGCGGCAACCCAACCTAGGGCCCCTCCTCTGCCCCCACCCTGGCTCCCTCCATCAGGACCCCAGATGGCTGTTCAGGGCTCTGGCTGCCCTTGTGTTGCCCTCCTAGGATGGCTCTGAAGGTCTGCACCCACCCAGGGCCCAGCTGACACCCAAAGGGCAGGAGAACTCAGACCAGAGAGACCAACACTCACCCCAGTGCTAAGTGAGCACTGTGCCGGGAGGCCAGGGCGCAGGGGCTTGGAGAGAGTGATTTGGGGTGAAGGCTGCTACCCGCTCTTGGAAGGAGCTGTGAGCTGGACACAGGCACCCACCTACAATCCCAGCTACCTCAGAAGCCAGGGCAGGAGGAGATGCAAATTTGGGGCCACACGTTTGCAGCTTGGTGAATGCAGCCTCAAAATAAAAAAAGTCTGGGGAGGTGGCCAGATGGCTCACAGCCAGGTCCTGGAGAAGCATGGAGTTTGGCTTCTGAGGTCTGGAGGCAGTGCACAGAAGGATGGGCACCTGGGCTCAGGCTGGCAGAGTGACACTTCGAGGAGAGGCCCTGCAAGGTCTCTGTAGCCTGTGGGACATTCTGGTCACCCCAAGAACCCACAAGAGTCGAGACCAGGCTTTGCACCTCACTGCTGCTGAGTCCGGGTATAGGGCGACCAGACGGTGGCCACAGCCATCACCTGTGTCCAGCCCAGCCCTAGCTCAGAGATGGCCTGCGGAGGTCACATGTGGGTCCTACACCACCTGTGCGTGCCTAGCCCCCGGAGACCCAGAACCTCCCAACAAGGCTTTGCCAGGGTGACATGACAGGTGGCACAGGAGGCACAGGAAGCCACCGGTGGTTGGAACAGGGCAGGGAGGACGTGCCTGGTGCCCAGCAAGGACGGACCAGACGCAGGGCTCTAGGAGCTGGGAGTGAGACAGGGGAGAAGTTAGACAGGTGGGAAGGAGACTGAGATTTCCCCAACCCAGGCATCCATGCCAGAGTTCCCAGCCAAAATCCCTCTGATACGACAGCCATTAACTGGCTTCATTGAGAAAGTAAAGCAAAGGAACCTGATCCTGAGACAGAGCCACAGGCTGAGGGGACTCAAAGAACGCTTAAATCACCCACCAAACCCCACTGGGCCCACACCTGTCATACTGGCCAGCACTCTTTGGGGAGTCCCACACCCTCGAGAGAGACATAAATGTTTCCAGTTCCAGGAAATAAAGCCAGTCTCTCTTTCACCTCTTATTTACGCATCCTCAAAATTATTATCATTTTGGGGTTTTTGTTGTTTTTGAGTGTCTCAATATGTAGTTCAGACTAGCTCTGAACTCCCAGCCATCCTCCTGTCCCAGCCTCCTGAGGGCTGCAGTTTGCCACCAGCCCCGAAAATTCTTTTTTTGGGATAGGAGTCAGGAACCTGCAGATTGATCCTGTGGGTCAGATGGGTTGGGAACCGCCTGGGACACAGTGACCAGAAGAGAGAGGAAGCCCAGTGTGGTCCCACTGGCATCCTTGGAGGTGACCAAGGGACATGTGGGGGAGAGGTCTGAGATGGCCCCACAGTTCCTTGTAACCTTGAGGCCAGGGTGGGACAGTGGCTGCACTGTGAGGACTCAACACAGAGAGGGCGTGAACTTGCTCCTGAGGCTGGAGCGGGCCGTGGCCAGCAGATCAGCATGGCCGGTGGGGTCAGTAGCCACCCACTCTTGGGAGGGTGCACAGCAGGTGGGTGGGCCGGGCAGGGAGGGTTGCGTGGGGGTGGGGCAGGAGGCTGGGGCCCTGGCTCCCCACAGCCGGAGGCACATGGGGCCGTCAGCAGCCAGGGCAGAGGAACCAGTGTGTCCTAGGGGAGCAGCTGGATGGGTCTGCTACTCCTCCCATCCCACCTGGACCATAAAGGTGCCTTGCCACTGCCCTCTCAGGCCAGTGTGTCAGGCCAGTGCACGGCCACCAGGCCACACTCTAGCAGCATGAGCACATGGAGTCTGGGGCACGGCCCCACGGAGGGCCATGCACCACCCTTCTAAGTGGGCACCTCTGCCTCTGGTGAGCGCTGAGCTCTGAGCTGGGGGTGGGACCAGCAGGCTGTGGTGAGGAGAGGCACCTCTGGGTAGCCCCTGTGGCCTCGAGTCTGCTGTGGCTGGTGGGTACAGTTGAGCTCTGCTCGGCTCCCACAGCTCTGTGGGCATACCCAGCAGTGGGTTTGCCCTGGGGCACATCTGAGCTGGAACCCCAGGAGCCCCCAGACCTGGGTTCTTGCCAGTTTCATCCCAGAGAGATGTTCCTGATGTCTTAGGTGCTACAGCTCAGGTGGGGACCACTCAGCTTTCACAAAGGGTCCTGGGGGTGGTCCCCAAGTATTCAAGAACAAGGAGGGAGCCCGGTGCAGTGGTACATGCTTGTAATTCCAGCACGCTGTAAGGCTGAGGCAGGAGGGTTGCAAGATCAAGCCCAGCCTGGGCAACCTAATGGTTTAGTGAGACCCTGTCTCAAAATAATAAAATAATAAAATAAAATAAAAATTACAGCTGGGTGTGGAGCTCAGCCCTGAGTTCCATCCCCAGCACTACAAAATAAGTAAGTAGGTGAAGCACTGGCACAGGCCCACAGTGTCTGGACAGTGAGGCGGGGCATAGCTGCCTGCGACCCCGGATGGAGCCCGTATAAGCAGCAGCGGCAGGTGGGCTCCTGGGACTCTGTGGTGGGGCTCCCTGGCCTCTCTGCTCTTGACCAGGAACAAGAAGAGGACAATGGGCTCTGGGTCTTTTCAAATGGCTTAAACAGAAGCCGATCATGCAGCTGGACCACAGTCCATGTCCACCCCAGCCAGTGCACACAGGGAGGCTTGGGGACAGGGAAGGCCGTGCCCCAGGCTGCTAGGTCCCTCTCTGACCAGTGTTGGGCGCTTGCCGCAGACCAGGAAGCCAGGAAGGTGGCTGGGCAGAGGCTCCCAGCAGAGGCAGCCATTGCAGGGAAGCCAGGTTTTCTGGGTAGAAACATTGTATCTCCAGGACAGAGAGGCTTGATTCTCTGTAGCTGCTCAGCCCTGCCCAGCAGGATACACTTACTTAACTTATCTGACTGCTCCCCTGGTAGACAGCGTGCATCCTCTGGTCTCTAGCAATCTCTGAACACAGGCACTTACCGCACTTAACGCCTCGGAAGAACATCTGCAGGGAGGGCTGTGACTTGCTTCTCGCTTCGCTTCGATGCAGACAGCCGCTGCGCTCACCTGGGAGGGAGCTGGCCAGTGCTGGAACCCAGACTTCCCCCGAAGGTCTGTGTTTCTGGCTGTCCGGAAAAGCTGGCGGATCTGAGCTTGTGTCAGTCAGCCGCCTTCTCTGAGGGTCTTTGCAGCCCCTGTGCCAGCCTCCCTCCTTCCCGCCCGCGGCTGAGTCTGGCGTCCTGGGCGGGTCCCAACCCTTCCCCTTCCTGCCCACTTCAAGGGTGGATGGAGCCAAACTTCGGTGGCCCAAGTGGGGCAGACTCAGACCTGGCCTCTCCACTGGGGGGGACAGCAGGTGCTGGGCTGGGGCTGCGGTCACCATCGTCCCAGGCAAAGGGATCACGCCCAAGCCCCAGCTCAGACCGCACTGGACTCGGGCTGGCGGCTGAGCCGTCCAACGTCCCCCGCCCTAACCACCAGGCCTGGCCACTGTTGCCGCTGTCTCGCCGGCGGGAGCCCAGTGCCACCCGCAGTCCCCAGGGGGCGCTGCGGCCTCACAGCTCGAGATCAAAGCGAATGTCGCTCGAGCCACGCGGGGCGCAGTTTCGCATGGGGGCAATGGGGTGAGCGGTCCGGGGAGTCTTTGTGTCTATGTCCCCGTCTGTCGTCTGCGCACGCGAGTGCAGGGCCGAAACCACGGCCAGGGCCAGGGCGTCGGAGTCGGCGCCCGGCGGGACGGTCAGGGGGGGCCGGCGCCGGCCGTGGGGAGCGCTGGGCGGGACCGGGAGGGCGGGGGCCGGGCTTATAAAGCCCGCGGGCAGCGGGCGGGAGCGCGGAGCCAAAGTGCGCCCAGTCGGCCCTGCAGCCGGACGGGAGCGGGAGCAAGAGGAGGTCGAGGAGGCGGAGGAGAAGTCGGAGGAAGAGGAGGTGTCCGGCCGCGTCCAGCTGCCCCACGTGCGCCCTGCCGTCCCGCGCCATGGCGCGCAGGGTCCTGAGCGCCCGCGCGTCCCCGTAGCCGGCGGCGACCTCTGCCCCATGGAGCCGCACGTGCTCGGCGCCGGGCTCTACTGGCTGCTGCTGCCCTGCTCGCTGCTGGCCGGTGAGTGAGGGCTGGCCTCGTCCGCACCGTCCCGTCCGGGAGCGCGCAGGGTTGGGGCGCGCATTCCAACGCGGGGGCGCGGGCGGGGCGTGCGCGCCGGGAAGGGCTGCGGTGAAGGGAGCGCCGATCTCTTTCCTCTTTCGCGTTGAAGGAAAAAAAAAATGCAAACTTGCATCATGACTTCCTGACCGATCCGGGAGAACAGGCGGCTTCCTGCCCGGAGCCGTTCAATTTGGAGTTCTAGCAGAACTCACGTCCTGCCCTGGGCGCAGCCCAGGCCTCCACTCCACAGGCCGAGTGGGAGGTAGCCTTTTGCTTTGGAAAAGTAGTCAGGGTTCCTCCTCCTCCTTCTGTCCTACTTGGCCCCGCTCCAAGGGGCTGTGTAGGCCTGTGCCCTGGCTCTAGGCAGTGGGCACCGCCAGGGGCTCCGGCCTGGGGTGGGAGCTGGGACTCCCCAGCCCGGGCTTCTGAGCCCCTGCTGGCCGGCAAAGATTCGAACCCCATTCTCCTTTCTGCCCCCAGTGCCGGGGCTCAGCCTCGGAGACCTCCCTCCTTCCTGGGCAGCAAGTGTCCTCCACGTGTGGCTGGAGACTGGGGAAGCAGGGTTTCCCCGGCTTGATCAGTCAGCGGTGTGGAAGTCGAAATCTGATTTGGGGGTGGCTATGGGAACCTCCTTCCTCCCCTCCAGGGCCCTCCCTGCTGTGGGTTCCCAGATTGTGGGGAGCAGCCTGGGCCTCGATGTGGCTTCCAACAGATTTCAGCTCATCTGCAGTGAGACGTGGGGAAAATTTTCAAGGCAGGAATTAGGAAAACCACTGCAGACGGAAAGGAGGGACTTGGGGGGCATCCTGGTGCCACAACCCTGGGCGGACCGAGCTGCAGCCGGCTCACAGGGAGGGCTTGTTTTCCTCACTGTGCCTGTGAAAGGGAAACAGCCGGCCAAAGAGTGGGACGCCCCGCATGGCTGGCACTCCACTCCACTTGGGTTGAAGGTTGGGAGATGCTGGGGAGGGGCCGGGATGGCAGATTCAGGTGCGGGCTCACCTGCCTCCTGTAGCTCCAGGTCCAGGGACTGAAGCTCCCGGGCTGGGGTCGTGGACTTCGGCCTTCACTGGCGTGGGAGGAAGGGCCTCTTCCCAAGGGGACTTCCCTCGCTCCTGTCCTCAGCAGTGTTGACTGGCTGGTAAATGTTTTCACAACACAAAATCTCCTGATATTTTTTCCAGCCATTAAAAGTGTAAAAATCATCCTGAGTGTGTGGGCGTCACCAAAACAGGCCGTGAGGCCAGAACTGGCTGGTAGCCAGGAAGTGGGCTGAGGCCCTGGCTTCTGATGCCCCTTCAGGCTTGGCGGGTGGGACACTGAGGGACCCCAGGCCCCCAAAGGGCCAGAGGTCTCCTCAGTGGTGGGGTTCACACACAGGCTGTGTGTTAGTCACCTGGGAGCCTTCAGGAAATCCCGATGACTAACTCCTGTCCTCCCCTGGAGGAGTGCTGCCCCCAAATAGTCAGTCTGTGAATGTGTGGCCCCTGCCACGCCCTGCCCTGGCACCCAGCCAGGGGTCCCAGCCCTCAGCACTTTTTCCTGAGCTTGTGGCTGGTGGAGGAGCCTCTCAGGACACCTGGAGCTTCGGGGGTCTCAGCAGCTCCTGAGGGACTGGTTGCTGCTGCAGGCCTGGAGGTGGAGGTTTCCTCCCTCTGGCTCTATGGGCTGGAAGCCTGGTTGGAGGCTCAGGCCTGGGGGAGGGCTTCAGTCCTCCGCCCTCCCCCTTCCCTCACAGAATCCTTACCTGAAAAGCCAGGCGAGCACTACCCCACCCCCACCGCTGGGCACAGTAACCAGCCTCACTTGTCCCCAGCCCCGGGGGGGGGATCAGGACTCAGAGCTGGAAGCTTCTAGAGCTGCCTGGGCAGAACGTTGTGTGCTGGGCTAGGAAGGACCACACCTCCTGACTCTGGCCTGACAGGGCAGCTTGGAACCTAAACGTCAGTCCCAGCACAGTGGGAGCCAGGTGGGACACAGTCAACTCTGCTGACTGGGGAGAGAGACACTTTCGGTCGGTTAGGCCACCATGGCTTCTGTGATGGGACACTTGCAGGGCGGTCTGGGGCACGCCCACCACAGCTCAGCGGCACCTGAGCCCAGCTGCTTGTCACTGCCAGTGTCCCTGTTTGCATGGGGACACATCCTCCTTTGCGAGCATCCTCCTTTACTGGGTCGGGCTGGCAGGAAGGGGTCTCCGGAGCCACAGGGATCTGTCACAGCCCCTTGCAGTTCCTTCCACCTTGTCTGGCAGAGCAAGAGGGGGGGCGGCCCCCGCAGCGTTTCTTGGTGGCGACCTTGGTGGTGACCACAACTTGGCAGCCCAGAGTAGGGCCCAGTCCCACCTCCCTGTGGGCCCTGAGGGCTCCCCGCTGAGCAGCAGCTTCCTGGAGGAGGGTGGGGGCCACCTCCACGCTGGGCCCTGGAGACTGAATGAGTAAGCAGGACAGCGATCCAGGGCTGTGTGTGGGTGTGAGTGTGTGTGAGTACACGAGTGCGTGTGTTTGGGGGAGCTGTGTGTGAGTACACGAGTGCGTGTGTTCGGGGGTGGGCGGCCATGGCCTCCCCATGGTGGTCACTGGCACAGAGAGCTGGGGCTAGCTAGGCAGCTGGTCCTGCAGAGGAAGTGGGCTGGGTGGAGGTACTGGTGCAGGTCCTGGCCCTGGGCTGTTTCCTGGGCGGGTCTCCTGTACCACATGGGCTCTTGGGCTCAAGAAAGGAAGATGGGGGGGGCATGGAGGGATGGATCCCAGGGTCTGGAAGCTGCTACACAAGCTCTGCAGTAGTGAGTTACAGCCCCAGCCCTTTTTATTTTGGAGCCATAGTTGATCTGGAACTTGTGTCCCTCCTTCCTCAGCTTCCAGATAGCTGGGATGGCAGCTGTGTTCTTGGTGCCCAGCTGAGCCAAGCCTTTGGCTCCACGCCAGAGGCTGCCTATGGGTCCTGAGCACGCCAACTCTGACAGGCCTGTTCCATCCACAGAGCAGAATTTATCTGAGAAATACAAGATGGTGGGATAGACAGACAGACAGACAAGTGCTAAAGTAGTCTGTACTTCAGTGAAGAGCCTAGGCGTTAAGTGCGCAGCTGCAGCGGTGCAGGTGCCCCGTGTGCCCTCCAGGCTTCAATGGCCCAGCGCACTGTTTCTGCTTCGGCGGGCAGTGTTGCCCAGGCCACTGCTCAGGTGCAGCTGTGAATGTCTTGGCCTGCGGCCCCCTCGGGCCTGAGTTGAGTGGGGCCGGGACCCCATCTTCCTCACCTGCTCTCTGTCCTGCCTGTGATCTTGGGGTCCCATCAGCCCCAGATGGCAGCTGCTTGGGAACCCGCTATGCAGTGGCTCGCCAGTTGGAGTCACCAGGTGGGTGGGGAATACCTGGGGACAAGCAGGGCAGGTAAGCCCATGCCTCCTCAGGCAGATAAACCGGTGGTGGGGTGGCACATGGGGCAGAAGGTCGGGAAGGACAAGGCTGGGCGGGAGCACCCTGAGGGTGGAGGCTTGGGCAACCTGGGCCACAGCGGCAGCGGTCCTCACACTGAACCTGCCCGGCCTGTACCTCCTTCTGGGCTTCAACATCCTTCCAGCAAACAAGGGCATAAGAGCTTGAAGGGCTCGAAGAGCTCTGATCGCGGTCTCAGGCAGTGGCTGTCACACTGCAGCTGGTGGCACAGGCGGGGCCAGGTGAGCCCTGCATCAAGTCCCAGGCCAGAGCCCGAGCCCTTCCCAGCTGTGCACATGCCTGGCCAGGCGTCAGTGGCCTTCAGTGGCCAGGTCAGGCCTCTGGAGGACTGAATGGAAGTGGCCACCCCCCCACCAGGTCCCTGGGGCACACAGGGTAGTGATTCCCAGAAGGCGGCTCCGAGGGGGTCCCACTGCAGCCCAGCCGCCTGCACATGATACAGTCTGAACCCCTGTTGGCTCAGGCAGCCCCGTCTGCATCTGCAGAAGCGTTCACGGTCCCCTTATCCGGTCTCCTGGGATGGAGCCCTGGGTGGCAGCCAGGGGCTAAGTCTCCTGGAGGGCGGCAGCTCCGAGTGGGGGCTGTGGCTGGGCCTGCTGGCCAGGCTGAGGGTTCTGAGAGCCCCACAGCACAGAGCCCAGATAGACAGAGGGCTGAAGTGCACATGGCTTCCAGAGGGGTCCCCCGTAATATCCGTAAAGGGTCCCTGATAACAGAGCCATAATGGGGTTCCCCTACAATACTGTCCCAAACAAGGGCCCCCTTACTGCTGTCCAAAGGCATCACAGGTGGCCCCGGGCCAGGCACACCTGGAGCAGTGGCTGGTCCTGTGTGTCTCGTGGCTGGGCTGTCACTGCCTGGCTCTGTAGCCCTCGAGGCTAAGGGGAGGGCAGCGTGGCGTCCAGGGCCCCACACCAGGGTGCCCAAGGGTCTGTGCTGGTGACCAGGTGGGCAGGTGTTTCTGAAGTGACTCTAGGGTCTGTCCTGGTGGTAAGAAGGGTCTAGGGGTCAGACAGAACAAGATGAGGCCCATCCATGCCCTCTGTCCCATCCTCTAGAGCAGGCGTGGGGAGGGGGTGGGTCTGAGACAGGCACTGTGCTCCAGTTTTAGTGAGTAGTGGTTTCATTACAGTCATCCCTGCATCCACAGCCCATTCCCAGGGCCCCGGCAACTTGGAGCCTCAGACTGTGCCCGCCCTCCTGTGTTGTTTTCCCTGGACACTCGTCCGTACCTGTGAAGCCTCTATACCAGGCACGGAGACTGACCACAACGACTAACAATAGAATAGAACAATCATCACTGCGAACTGCAGTGAAAGTGTGGGAATGTATCAATTGTTCATTTCTGGAGTTCTCCATTTAGTGTTTTGAACTAGTTGGCTGTGGGTACCTGAGGCTCAGATAAGCAGGACTGTTGCACGCAAGTTCTCCATCGATACATTTTTTTTTTTTTTTTTTTTTTTGGTGCCGGGGATTGAACTCATGACCTTGTGCTTGCCAGGCAGGCACTTATGCCGCTGGCTAAACCCCGGCCCTGCATTGATACTTTTTGTAAAAATGAGAACATCCAGTTGAAGAAGCCTGAATGCCCTGCACAGCCCGCAGCCTCAGCCCTGTCCGGAGGCCTCAGCCTGTGGGCAGCGCCTGGGGTCCAGGTCTTGGCTGAGTCTGCCTGGGTGTCGTGGCCAAGCTGGGTACCACTTTTCTCCCAACTCTGTGGGTCGGAGCCCTTGTCTGGTGCTGCCCCCTGGTTTCTGGGGTCACGACCCCCACGGCCCTGCCTCTGCATGTGTGCGACTCTCCAGGATGGGTGTCAGAGGCGGGGACCTGGGCACTCAGAGTGTGTACTCCCCTCTGAGTGCTGGCTCCCAGGTGCTAGGGCCTGGCTCAGCCGTCCAGAGACCCCTGCCCTTCAGGCCACGTGCCGGCCTCCATCCCAAGCCTTTGCCAAGTCGGGCGGGACAATTTTTCTGGTGTGTTTTAATAACATAATTACAGGGAGTATTTTTAGGTTACCTCTAACGGCCCGGCAGGGGTTCGGCTGTTTACCAGGCTCCAATCTGCACACTGTTTTTCTCCCGAGTATATATAGCTGGGGCCACATCTCCATCTTCGGGGTCAGGCTGCAGAGGGACAGTGGCCGCCTCGGCCTCCTGCGGTTTCCTTTGCCATTGAATGGGCAGCTAAAACTGGCACAGGGCGTCTGCTAGCTCCTCAGGGCGTGAGGTTGGCATGGCTGCCCAGGCCCAGAGGGACACACAGGTGGTGCCCTGTGACCCCAGGTGTGTGGGGTATGCACATCCTGTGTGCCTGGAAGCTGCCTGCCTCAGCCACTTCTCTGCAGATCCTCCTGGGAAAATTAACCCAGGCGGCAGAGGGGACCAGGCGAAGGTCCTGCTCAGGTGGCCTAAGGAGGAGCCTTGGGGACTACAGATGGGGGCTGGAACCCCAGGACCCGCTGTATGGGCCGGGCCCTCGTACCCTGACTTCCTGGTGACCGTGTCCACCCCCGTGCTGGCGGACCGTACACGCTGCCCTCCATCTCGTTTACTTGATCTCCATTTATGGTTAAAGCACCAGTTAGCACAGCCCGTCACCCTGACACGTTAAAGGGGATTTTAAAAGGGAAACCTAACCAGCCACTCCACCACCCCAGCTTGACAGCTGTTTTTATTCTTCCTTTTCTTCCCTGGCTTGTCCAAGGGCCAACAGTGGTGACGGCGGCCACGCACCAGGCCTGCATGAGTTCTGTGCCAGCCTCCCTTGCCTCTGTTCATCCCTCCTGGGGTATATTTGGGCCCTAGGCAACAGAGGGTCCCCACGGGGTGGGGTGTCTCCAGCCTGGGTGTGAGCCTGGCCACTGTGCGTGCGGTGACCGACCGTGGGCTGGGGAGATGGCCTGGGCTGCACTGCAGTGTGACCTTGTGGGCTGGGCAATCCCAGTGCCCCATCCAGTGTGAGTGGCTCCATGGCTGGGTCTTGTTCCTCATTGTCCTCAGTGTGGTCAGGACACGTCCAGCAGTGATGGTCACTGTGGTCCACATGTCCAGCAGCACTGGTTCCATCTGGCTCAGTGAGGCTTGCCCAGCCCTGCCAGCCCATGTGGCTCCAGACTCGGGTACCCTGTCCCCACGGCTCTGCCCAGGACACTGCTCTTCTCTGACCCAAGCCCACCAGTGCCCTGAAGCAGCTTCCTGCCTGGCTCTGCTCCTCACCCACCCTGCCCAGGCTCTGGCCCTGCTGCCCTGGCACCCACCATTTGCTGGGTGAATGTGTCTGGAAAACCTGGCCTGGGCCTGGCCACCTGGGCTCTGGGGTCCAGATGAGGGAGCACGCATGGGGCCTGGTGTTTTCTTGAAGAAGTGTCACCAAGAAACAAAATGACTGGCCTCAAGGGAATATTATTTATTTATTTATTTATTTATTTATTTATTTATTTATTTTTGGCTTTCAGAGGCAGGATCTTGTGTAGTTCAGGCTGGCCTTCAACTCACTATGTATCCCAGGCTGGCCTAGCATTCATGGTGATCCTCCTGTCTCAGCCTCCCAAGTGCTGGGCTCACAGGTGTCCATTGCATTGCCTGGGTTTTTCTTCTCGGTGCTGGGAAGCAGGGCTTTGCATGTACTGAGGAAGCTCCTGCCCTTTAAGCTCTGCTGCCTGGGCTGAGCAGGCTGCTGACTTTTTAGTTGACCATCCCGGAGCACCTCGGAGCATCCCGCCCACCAGCCCCTTCCCTCCACAGCCCACGGGGGTCTGGTGCCTGTGTGGGGTTTGGACCTCAACATCTGGCTCCCAGACCCAGGTGACAGCACCTTGGCCCAAGTGACAGTGCTTTGCAGGTGTATTCAGCCGGCGGGCGACTGACCGAGTGTCTTTGTGTGACCAGCCCTGTCTCCCTGCACACTTTGACTGTGTTCTGCTGGCTCCTGAGGGCTCGGACGCAGAGGGCGCGGGTGCAGAGGGTGTATCTGACCTCAGGGGTATCTACAGCCCTGGCTCGTGCAGAGGGCTGCAGGATGGGGTACTCTATACCCTCCAACCTGCCTGTGGCTTCAGAGCTGGTTACCTGGTGCCAGCTGAGGTCAAGACCCTCATCTGGGGTCTGACCTGTGTGGTCGTCCAGATGTTTTAAAAATCAGGTCATGCATCCTTTTTCTTCTTTTTTTTTTTTGTCCTGAGGTACTGGAGATTGGACCCAGGGCCTTTGTAACATTTCTTATTTTATTGCTAAATTGCCCAGGCTGGGCTAGGACTTGCCATCCTCCTGCCTCAGCCTCCCAGAATGTGCGCTTATAGGCATGCACCACCACATCCGACCCATTGTTTTAAGGAACCATTTTAGGGCAGGTGCTTGGAATTTAGGGGACCCCTATTGGCCCTGGTGGCTGCCCTGTCCCTTGAGTGCCACCTTCAACCTCACCCCTTCCCAGGGTCCTGCTCCCTGGCATCTGTTCCCTCTGTCCCAAACTCTAGTCCCAGTGACACTGCCAGGTCCTTGTGTCTGGCTGCTCGAGGCTGTACTGTGCACTGCCTGTGCCCCATCTTCTCATGGTCACCCCACTCGCTGACCCAGAAGGGGGTGATGTCAGAGCATCCCAGCCGCGCCTGCCCACCTGGTGCTGTGCGTCCTGTGGGGTGCAGGAAGGAGTTGAGGTTCCAGAGCCCGGTGTCCCAGCTGCTCCCCACGATGCCCCGTGTGGGCAGGGACAGGCTGGGTCCAGTCAGTCCCTTGGGTGGGAGGAGTGGCGAGGTGGGTGCACCCGGGTCCCAGAGGTCCTGCTGCCCAGTCCTGGTGTGGGTGGTGTCGCCGTGCCATTGTGGCCCTGCGCTGTCCTCCTGACCTGACCAGTGTGTGCAGACTTTCCAAGCCAAGGACAGCCCAGGCCCAGCACCAAGGTCAGGAGCCAGGGTGGCTCTCGGTGTGGGGGGCCTTGGGAGCGGGTGGGGTGGTGGGACCTGTGGGCCATGTGTCAGGATGAGATGTGGCAGGAGCCCCAGAAGGGCAGCCTCCCTTGAGAGCAGGGCTTGGGCCTAAGTCTGTTTGTTCTGTGACCTCTGCAGGGTCCTCCTGCCTCAGTTTCCTTGTTATAGCAAATGATGCCTTCTGGGGCGTGAGCCTGGCCAATGCCAGGCAGAGAGCCGAGGAGGGCAGGCGTGACGGGCTCAGCCCCCTCTGGATCACGTCCCTTCCTTGGGTCCTCTGTGCTCTGTGACTGGGGGAGGCCAGGCTCAGGCAGCTGCTTCCTGCCAGGCCGGCCTCCCTGCCTGTCTTGTGTCCCTGCTGGCCATGGAGGAGGTGGCTCAGTTGGAGGCAGAGCCCTCAGCCCTAGGGCCAGCAGGAGGCGGTCACAGCGGGGGGGGGGGGTCCGCTGCTTCAAGGGACAGCGCCCCAGCTCCCTGCCTTTTGGGCTGGCGGGCAAGGTCCCTGGTCCCAAGGCCGCTGAGCTGGTCTCAGCCTGGGCTGCTCGGGTCCTCCGTGGGAGGGGCTACCCTCAGGGCTGGGCTTGGTGAGGGTGGCAGGGGATCTGGAGGGGAACAGGGAAGCTGAGTGTGGCTGTTCTGTGTCCCTGCGTGACCTTGGGGCATTTCTTGTCTACCTGCTGTGGACAGAGCACTGCCCCACCCCCATCCTTGGCCACTTGCATCTGAGAGTCATAATCTCAGAGCTAGACAACCAGAGATCTTCACTATCTGTCATATTGTCTCGTTTTCTTCCACATAGTGGTCCTTATCTTTGCATGTGGAGAGCTCATACTAAATAACGTAGCCAATCTTTTCACAGGATGTGTAGTTCACTGGCTCCCACTTGCTAGGCAGGAGGGAGGGGGAGGGGGAACACGGGATGGGGGACAGGATGACATGAGATGTCTGATTCTCAGCCCACACACAGGCAAGATCACAGTCGCCCCCCCAGAGACTGGAAGAGTTCCTTGTTCTCCCAGCACCCGAGTCAACCGCATGGTGCAGGTCCTGACATGCCAGAGTCTCTCTCCTTCGGGCCGCCGAAAGTCTGCCACA